>QOVD01001210.1:0-15191 GCA_003521225.1 Tuber microsphaerosporum
TTGCCGCCGATCGGACGAAAAGTTTTGTCCTAGTACTTTACCAATGCCCCGCCCGCCCCGGATTTCGCTCGCACGACAGGGTAAATCATTGCACACTCTCTGCGCTCAGGGATGCAGTATTCGAGTACCACACTCAAGCACAGTACTAGTGCCGGTACATTACACGTAGCGGATGCCAGATTGACACAAGCAGGACAGATTTATGATATCGAATATTGACATGTAGTAGTACCGGTATGCGACATGCCCTACAGTGTGCTAATTTTCTCTATTGTGAATTAGGATGCTCCAGTCCGCAAGGGGACAACCTTTTAAACACCCCACAGGACTCTTAGGCCTTTACCATTATACTAGTACTGAACACCAGCTTTCCGGTTGATGAAGGTTCGCCACCGGAGCTTCACAAACACTCGATTGAATTAACCCCGCTCTCTAAACACTAAGTCGTCTCAAAGTCTGAGCCGAAGATGAAATTGAAAAAACGAAATGAAAAAATGAAAATCAAGTTGCAGTCACAACCTCCAATCCGTCATTCATCACTCGTCCATTCTCACTAAAAGGAAAGAAAGAGCAAGCAAGAAAAAATCTTCTCCCCACCACTAAACCACCTCCTCAGCCGGGTGGGCCCAATACATCCCAATCAAGCTAGCAACAAAGCATCCGCAACCTGCGACGAAATCCCTCCCATATACCACGAAGCACCATCACTTAGCTTAGCAAAGTGTCTTTATGAGCAAACATGCGGATTATCTAAATTTTAAAATCATGTAGTGAAAGTAAAACTAGCCGACCCAAATCAAATTTCGCCCCCCCACAGTACCATCAAGGTTTTTGGCCTTTATGTTGTGACCCCATATAGTATTGTACAATTAGTAATAGATGATAGAAAAAAATAATACTTTCAGAATTACCTGTGTGAACCCCACCAAAACAAAAAAAAAAGAGGTTGGATTCTAGAATCTTTCTGCAAACCTAAAAAACAATCATACAGATGGCTTGCGTCTCTAAAGATTGGTTCGTAAACCATCCTTTGAGGAAGCCGCCAGGTACAGTACCGTAAGGATCCAGCCAAAATGCCACGAGGCACTGGCAATGCTTATTAAATTTACCTCGTTTGGCACGACAACAAATTATTTTCACACAAATTGGGATCACACCGCTAATGTCGTTAAGGCTATCAACAGGGGGGGGGAGCCAATAAATATCTTTGGATCTGGTTTATCTTTGAGCAACTGCTTGGATTTTTTATGATTCCTATGAGCATGTTTTCTTGCTTAGAAGTTGAAGTATTATTTCTTGCTTAGAAGTTGAAGTATTATTTCTTAGCTATAGGTTGTAGCGACAGCACTTGTATTCTATATAGCCTGGGACTGGCTAAGTTAATAGCGAATTCCACCGCAGAGCGAGCCATACCGGTATGTTGGTTTTAACAACACACAAGTTGAGCTTCAATACAGGTATCATAACGACCGCGGCTAACTTAGTACGTGCACTCGAGTACGTGTCCAGCACCGGCACTTTTACCAATTCACATTTTGTCCATAATACCTGTCAGCTACCGGTACCTGTCCCGTTTCGCCATGCCCCCGGTGGAGACAGCAGCGGAGGTTCCCTAGGTCCGTGGGGTCATCGCTTCCGGGGGCCATAGCCCTGTCAGGGCGGGGAAAAGGTCTCAAACTAAGGGACGTGCATAGACGGCAGGGGGGAAGGGAAACCTTGCCAATAGCTTCCAATAGCTTGGGATAACATCACTGCCGAAGAATGATACGATAGATCCCACGGTGGTGAAAAAGCAATTGTTCTTCCCCGCGCAATGTGGCAAGTACCGTAAAACCTTCGTGCTGATCGGAGATGTTCTTCCAGCACATTTTCTTTGTCGTTCATTGGTCTCCACCTACATCCCCAGTGAGCATGGCTGTTCGAGTCATCGGAGCGTTTCTAACCGTTGAAATCGGGCCACCCTGGATATAATTAACGGCCGTGGGAAGCATACGGGTGACAAAAGATAATACTGTAGATGGTAGTGTACCTGTACAACAGCAGGAGCCTGGGGTATTATAGCTGCCGCTGCGACGATGTCAATACACCTTGAGGAGTCCCATGTTAGGGGAGGATTTCTTGCCAAAATGACTGTACTCGAGTACGTGTACAAACAGGCGCGACGCAAAGCTCTCCAACTTTAGTTTTAAGTTTTATTGGGCTCAGCCAGTCTATTGGTCCTGTTCCAGTGCAGTCTCCTTGCCGATTGAGGATAAGCTTTTTTCTAGGGTAACACAGTGGGAGAATTCAAGCCTCTTATCTTGAGTTGGAAAGGCTCACCTGCACACACACACGGCACACACACATGCTCCCCGACGACAGTTCGAACTACCGCTAGGGTGTTACAATTGGAGTGGGGGAGTCTAGCCCGTGAGGTTTGAAACAAAGCACTGTCCGCCTTAGAGCTCCCTACAAGCTCGCGCAAGCAGCTACGGAACAGTTATTTGGGGTTATCGAGCCAAATATATCCCCGTCTATCACGGCTAATTATGTGATAACAATTATCGGCTCTTCTAGCTCAGGCTCTCACCAGCTCTTGCGTAAATAATACCACATTATCTTACTAAAGACAGGTCTTAAAGCTACGTCCCTTCCGGTAAATTAAAGACCCCCACCAAGGTGTGGTTTGGTGGTGGGGCCAAAATGCTTTATTGGGTACTACGGAATGCTGTACTGTACCGGTATGTTGTAGAGCTTGGCTTGTACGTACATGCAGCGGCCTCGGACCAACCATCTTTTCTCTGAAAGCAAGGTTTTTATAAAGGCGGTGGGTTTTCCCCCATGCCTGGGGTTCACACAGGAGTGCTTACAAAAAAGAGCAGAGGAAAAAGGGAAGGACATTGTGTCCACCACCACTACTGCCAACTACCCTTCGGAAAATCCGACGAGACCCATACCAACAACACAATATGACCATCATTGGAGCCAGGCAGTGGGCGGATGGACCTCTCCCGCTCATAACAACGCCAGCGTTTGACGGTGACGTGAGTACTACTATCCAACTATACCTCACTCTCCCATTGCATGTCCTCCCACCGGCCATCAAGACTAACAAACCCTTAGCCAGCAGACCCCTTCACCAAAGCCGCCACCGAAATGGCCCTCCTCCACAACGTTATCCTCCGCGGCATAAACTCAATCTACCTCCAAGCGCCACACGTCCCGGTAAAAGATATCCAACCATTCATCGGGTACTGCAAAGCCTGGTCCGAACTCCTACATTCCCACCACGAAAGTGAAGAGGCGATCCTCTTCCCCTCAATTGAGAAAGCGGCCGGGGTACCCGGCTTAATGCAAACTAACGTATCCGAGCACCAACAATTCCGCGACGGCATCGGCGAATTCGACAAGTACCTGGACACCGCCACGCCCGAGGCATTCGCGGGACAAAAGCTCAACGGGATAATCGACACATTTTCGGGCACGCTCACGCAGCACCTAACGGACGAGATCTCGACCTTGGTCGCGCTGCGCGAGTACGGCTTTGAGAAGGTTCCTATCACCGAGCTCATTGATGCTGAGGCTCAGCATCAGTTGGAGACCGTTAATAAGACTACCGGGCTTGCGTTCCTGATGACTGCCCTGGACGTCACGTATGAAGGGGGGATTCACAAAAATTTTCCTCCAGCGCCCGCGCCAGTGTTGTGGTTTCTTAGGAATGTTTGCACCCTTCCGTGTAAGGCTTATTGGAAATTTGCGCCGTGCACAACGGGTGGAAAGCCCAGGGAATTGTATCTGGGTGATCGGGTGCAATAGGCTGGCTGTGCGATTGTATGCTGGGGGTCTTTCTCTTCTTTCCTTTTCCTTGCGGGCGTTAGGTTGTTGCGCGGCTTCTCTTACTTTTTCCTGGTTGATGAGTTTGGCTCCGGTGCCTATTGGATAATTGGTCTAGTGTGGGCTGGTGGGATGAGTTGGATTTGGGGAATGCAAGAAAGTTTGTGCTTGTAGGTGTTCACCAGTTACAGCAGCCTGGATTTTATCCTGTGAATCCCTGAAACCTGGGCTTCTTTGCCATTTCCATCCCGAGGCTCCGCAGGGTATCGACATGTTCTCCCTTAGCGGTAAGCGGATTATTATACTGCACTTCCCAACTTCGCTTAATAGCAAGGCTTTAAAGGCTTCTTTTAATAAACTCTGAGCACTTCTGAGTTTTCTTTAGGTAAGAATAACCCAAGTGCTAGCTAGAGGAGGCTACATTCCATCGTCACTAGGAGGGGGGACCATTTAAGCCCTAATTATCACTCGTTACCAAACACCTCGGTCCTGTATTCAATCCGACCCGCTCTGGCACCCCGAAAAAATGCTCGAACAACAGGAATTGGCTGGCAGCGGCGATGTAGATCGTGTCAATTAGCAAACACCCCCCGCGGAATAAAACTCAGAACCGTGGGAGCAAAAAACTCTGACTAGCTACATCGATCCTTATCATACCTTTGCCCAAGATCTCGAATCCCACACCGCATCCAGAAGCGCTTCTCGAGCTTATTCGTAGCCTACCTAAAACGCCCGCCCACTAAGTAGAAATTTATATTCCTTATTCGTCGCAGCCCGCGTTGGCGAGGTAACGTATACTGACCTGTGCGCTGTATGCTCTGGGAGTGTTCGTACATATCATACGGTACCTAGTTTTTGTTCCCCGGGGTAGTCCATAGCGATATTTTATTCTCTCTCTCCTTCACGGGAGCTTGCTTATCGTTCTCTAGTGGCACAGTGCTTGAGCGCGGACAGTACACTCACACCCCGCTATCCCGGACGGCCAGATTTCACGAATTTCGTCCGGGACGACGGGGTATCCGGGACAGTAGGTCAAGTGTTGGTGCAGGGGAATTTGGAACTCATAGGAGTTCATACGGAGCAGCGAGGTATCCGGATTATCGAGATCCGGGATAGCGGGGGGTGAGTGTATAATACCAGTATCAGTAGTTCCAGTTTTACCAAATTACCAGCATCAAGGAACAAGGTTAGGCTATTGTCGATCTTCCCACAGTATATCGCATGGATTGACATCCGAAATCACAATTTCTCACCCGAGGGAATATCCTCATTGATTAGCTTTGCACTACCGTATACAACTAGAACCAGGTATGATATCATAGGTCCATCATACGAAACCTAACCTCCCACAACTGAGCGATAGAATAAAAGTACAAAACTAATTTTTCCCCATATTTCTTAATCTTAGCACTCCGTACTAGTAGTCACGATGCCGCATCCAACCGCCCAACTCCAAACCCCCAATCTTCACGAACCTCACTACCTAAATTTCTTTTCATTGCGAAGGAATCCCCACTTAGAGAGTGAGTTAAGTTACTCAACCTGCTTCCTATCTATCTTACTTGGAAAAAAAAAAAAAAGGTGGATGGAAAATGTAGGAATAGTATTGGATTGGATACCTCCGTTTGCTCCTGACGGAATACAGACTTTTAGCTATCGAGGATATATGTGACCTAAACCATATCTTTCAGAGGTTTTACTTTCTCTTTTGTCTGGTGTGCACTTGAGATGTGCATTTTTCAGACTGCGGGTGTTGATATCGTGCCCGTGCTTTGCTGCCAGCGTTTCGCGGAGGGGAGCATTATCATGAAGTATATATTCGGGGTGCGCCTTTCTTTGGAGAGCTTACCGAGGCGCTATCGGCGCCTATCATATCTTCCCATTACTTTATCTTCTCAATTTTTTATTTTATTTTATAGTATTCACAACCCTCCATAGAACCGGGCAAGTAAAATGCATAAAACTGGAGCATAACCACTGTGGCTCAATGGCTCAAACACAACACAACGAAACATGAGAAACCATCAACTAGATAATTAATAGAGATCCTACAAGTATTATAGCTAAGCATTACTATGATAATATTATAGCTCATTGCGAGTGACCTCTTATGAACCACTGGTCTTTATGATATCTTCACTGTACTATTCGGCATCCCCGGTGCCATTAGCACCCACCCACTCTACCCTTGAAAGCTCACAACTACCGTAGACAAAGTCTCCCCAAACGGCCATTCAAGCCCAAAATCCAACCTGTAACTTACGGTAGCTCGCCGGTCCGGGGGAAATTAATCAGTGACTAACTTGGAGCTTTGCAGCGCCGCCAGCGTCATATGTTACGCTGCCAGAGATTAGCCGAGAAAACTCGGTGATTTTACAAGATACATATAGGGCTTAAGCTAGTAAATTTACGATACCATGTAAGACAGACCTGACAGTATAGTAACAGCATTAATACGTTAATACCGGAAATGATGGGGAAAGGCTACGGCATTTTGCTTGCTTGATATTCTAGTGGTTCGTATAATACATGGGATACCAACCTAGCTACAGTATTGAAACTCCCAAGCTCTCTCCCCCCCTCCTACAAGATTCTGCAGGACCGCTACTTACTTACTGATATCCTCGCGGAGGAATTTATCTTGCCTGAATCACCAGGTATTATTTATTCCTGCAGGGTATCCAGATTGGGTCGGGCTTTGGTTATCGAGAGTAGGATCGTTTTTTTCCCCTGACGATTGGGCAAGGGGATGGGAATACTTGAGGTATCTGGACGTGCGCACCGGGCCGCTATTTTGTATAATATATAATGCCGCGGGTAGAGAGGGCGTTTGCTGGATATATGGGGATATTTATTTATTTATTACCCTGGTGCGGTATACATATCACCGACCAAGCAATTCTAATCTAACTTAGCCACATTGTCAACGGGAGCTTAACCTTCCTCTCTCTCTCCGCCTGTATATTGCCTTCCTTTCGCTGTTGGGCAACGGGAATTAGTTACTCGAATACGGTAGAAGTGCGGCTTTCTTATTATAGTAGGGTTTAGAACGAGAATGCCCATGTCAAGTCCTCATAAGAATTACAAGTTTAGTTACCTCAATTGATATTCTGGCCAATATTCTTTTTCTTTTTTAGATTTGAATCTCGAGAGGAAGGAAGGAAGGAAGGAAGGAAGACGCTAAGTTAGATGGGTCTCGAGCAATACAGGAATCGTGGATTCTCATTGATATGCATCCTAATCTATCATCCCTCTCCCCTCAACTTCACGACTAGTTTCGCACAACCCGACCTACAAGACCCAAATACCGTATCATACCTCCACCTACCTACCTACCCCAGGAACCCCCATAACTCCCCCAACAGGCAATCTCCCACACCTAACCAGGGAGGCAGGCGGCAGCGCAGTTCAATATCATATTTCACGAATTCCCATTCGAGAAATCCGCAATCAAATCCACAACACTTGATACCACCAAAATGTAGCTCTACCATCTACCAAACAACTTAATCACGCCCCCTCCCACTCCACCACGACAAACCCAAGAACGCGCGCATTGCGAACAAAGTACCGTATGCCTTCCTATACATCTACTCTTTCTTTACTCGTGTGCGGTAGACTATGTTAGATACCGGCGATCTACACGCTGGTAAAAACTTAAGCCAGGACAGCCCGGCATATGGTACTAGTGTTAAGCTAAGCGTAGAAGCAGGGAGGAGTGGTTTGGTCGAGTGATGAATAACTTGTATTGTACTGACCCCTTTGGGATGGTAATGCGGTATGGTATATAGACTGTTCTCCGCCCGCGAGGTATCGTGTTGGTTGTTTTTTGATGGGGCGACATAACGAGTGGCTGGGAGGTGTCGGTGTGCTGGGAAGGGGTGGAGTAGTGCGGGTATGCTGGAATGTGCTGCTGGCTGGGGTGGGGAGGCGGTATTGGTGGGGTTAATATCATTGAGGCTCGGGGTTGGTTGCTGGATTTGGTTGGGTGCAGGCACGATAGAATACTGCAGTAGTGGGGATTTAGTGCCAGCTAGCAGTAACAGTATGTAATTTCGTTTCAGTACGTAATCCTCGTGCCTCCAAATTTATTCTACTCTAACGAACGCCGCCCAAGCTTGAACGACGCTACAAAGGGGCGGTCATATACACAATTCTATCTCCCACGCCTCGACTACTCATACCCCCCTGCGATAAAGTAAAAAAACGCAACCTTGGCCCACCGACTTCGTAACACATCGCTCTAGCACTCGACAACAACATAACCCTCACCAACCTCCTCAAGAACACTCTTTACCTCCTCCAGTCCCCAAATCACCTTCTCCTCCTCGAACCTGCGCGCCACAATCTGTACCCCTACGGGAAGACCGTGCATCTTGTCCGCGTCATAGTCCTGATAGGCACCCTTCGCGACGGCATTGTTGTTGATTTTAAACTCGGGTGTTAGCGCGTCTTTCTCTCTATCGACTCTGGTTACTGGGAGAACGCCGGCGGCGTAGTCCATCTATTCACTTTATTAGTCCTACCAGCACGAAGGTGGTGAGAGGGAGAAGGTATACCAAGTTCCAAATCAAAGTATAAGAACAATTCGAGAATCCATTCTTCATACCACCGTGCGGTACAGCCGGGAGTGCGTTCGGTACACTAATGATAAAGTCCAATCCATTCTCGTTCCAGAATTTATGCCATTCAGCACGTATAACCTCCCTCTTCGATACAAGTTTCCACTGATCTTCACATGAGATTGGGCTCCAGCCCTTGATCAAAGCCGCCCAGATCTCGTCTCGCTTTACATACTTTACAAACGCCCAGTGCAGGAATTTGAACCAGCGAGGGAGGGAAAAGTATCTTGACATTTGACGCGCTGCCGGATCGTTGGATTCGAAGAAGGATTGGAAGTGGCTGGAGAAGGTTGCGCCGCCATCGGCGCCCAGGAGGCGAGAGGCGGTGTGGAGGGATTCGAAGACTGAGGGGTTGTTGTTGCTGGTTTTATTAGTTGGCATAAATGTGGTGCGGGGGGGAGCGAGACTCACAGTTCGACGACTTGATGTGCTTGAGACTTCAGTGCTATGATGACATTGTCCAATGCACGACTGCAAGCAGGGCTTGGAGTGACGATCCCGTCGTCTCGGAGTACTCCCCAGCGAACGCTCTTGCTCTCCATCTGACCGCGCACGTCTCGCCATGGAAGGGGGATAACGTGATGGTCATAGGTCCAGGGCTTCATGTCGATAACCGTCTTTAAAAAGAAGCTCAAGTCCTCTATCGTCTTTGCCATGGGAGAGTAAACCGCTGTAACGCCCTCCTGCCCAGGCATCGATGTCACATTTCCGGATCTTGGGAACCTGCCGACGGAGCAACGGATAGAGTAGATTCCAGAGTAATGGGCGGGTCCCCGCACGCTTCCCGCGACATCTGTGCCCACGCCGATTCTACTACCGCCTAATGCTATCAACGCTGCTTCCCCGCCGGTGGACCCGCCAGGTGAGTACCCTTTGACGTGCGGGTTCTCTGTTGTCCCCCATACCTGCGTTTAATCAGCTCTGGCGCATACAGCTTCGACAAAGAAAAGCGTGCACTTACATCGTTAGTGCACTCAAAACTCATCAACGTAACCGGGACATTTGTTTTTACAAACGGCACAGCCCCCGCATCCTTCAATAATCGAATAACCGGTGCATCGTGCTCTGCTGGTTTATTCGCGAGTTTAGAGTACCCTATACACGAATCGTAGCCCTTGACATTTATCGTATCCTTCAAGCTGACTGGGATCCCAGCAAGCGGTCCGTTCAGATTAATCCCTCCGCCAACATCACCACCCACAGCACCACCGCTCGCTAGGGAATGTCCCAACCACTCCTCCGCATCCGAGATCATAACCTCCGTTAAGCAGTTTGTCTGCTCGTGGGCTTTTATCGTCCGCTTCCCGTAGGCCCTCAGGATGTCGATCGGTTTCCATTCCCCATTGCGTACGAGCCTCGCGGCGTCTTCAACCGGGGTGTTGAGTATTTCGGAGTCGTGCTGCTCGAGGGGGGAGTGATAAACTGGTGGGAGGTTTGTGATTGTGGCCTCGCGCACCGCTTGCTTGTTTTTACTGCCATTGAGCGTTAGCGAGTGATATAGCATGAGGGGTGGCAGGACCATGGGAAGCAGATGTTTCTCACCAAGTGCGGCGATGGGCGAGATAGGTTATCAGAGTCATTTGGGCCGATTTTCACGATGGAGATGGTGGGAAATCGATTAAAGAAGATGGGTGATCAAAATGGGAGAAAGGTGGGAGGAAGTGGGGGGAAGTATCGTAGCATTTGGTAGAGGCGTGACGTGAGGTATTAGTTTCCGCTTTCTCGCGGCTGCGCTATGGATAAGAAGACTTCACAAGCCACTGGGGACACCTCACTCACCCGAACGACTAAACTTGAACAGGAAAGTTTCCTGTGATAAGCCGGATAAAGTGCTGCAACCAAATATATGGAATTTCAAGAGATCAGCCGCTTGTTTTCATCACGGAAAAATCAACCAATTATCGTAGCATCTGCCCAAATGGGGGGGATGTCCGAGTGACTTGTAAAGTTCGCCAATGTCACTTGCTGATAATCACATAATGGCCGCAGGGGTTAGGGTTTAGGTAGTGGGTAGTAGGGTGGAACTGGGTGTTCGTGAAGCTCGGTGATGCCCGCTCTCCCTTCGTTCGTATTCACGGAACCACGGTGGGGACCGTCTTCTATCATAGGTACCTATGATAAGAGGATAATGGCGCCCCTATTCAGGCACGCTCCCTGCAGATCCTCCGGGTCCGAAACCCTTATTGGCCGGGTCACTATCTGAAGACCTCAACCATACGGTACCTCCTCAAGCCAAATGCTGATATTCCTCAAGCTTTTGCGCTAGGGTACCATGGGGTTCCGCGTGCTCGAGTGCTGCTTGTAGCTAAGGGATGAGTTTGGTATATACTAGAATTAGTGGATTGTCCAAAGAGGAAGGTCGGGCCGTGCGAGCACGAAGGGGACAAGCTATATGCATAGTAATGAGAAGTATAAAACATCTAGATGCCTTTACTTTACCCACAACGCAGCCATAAACAGCCCATTCACGGTAATGTACCGCAGAATTCAGGGAGACCTCCATGATTAAAATAAATAAATAATTACATCGCCTCCGTTTAGGGGTACTCGGATGTACATACACCAAACTCTAAAAAGTAACCATGATACTAATTGCAAAAAAGTATTTACCACTGTACACTCGCTCTATGCTACATACAATTAATCAAAAAAGGATCTCCAGCGGTTCAACCGATCGTACAACCAATACGAGTGAGTGTCCATGAATACTAAATCAGATTAGACCAAACATCCCGCCCATCCGACAACGCTCCAGAAGAATAAGAACCCGACGCCTATTCCCGTTCGACACCATGGCCTTGCCGAGTCGTTTGAGATGCCGGTAAAGTTGAGCCCACGACGCTGTGTGGTTATAGTTGTTCGTGTCATTGTGGCGGTCCAGGTTGAGGCTCCTGTTGCGAAGGTTTGGGTGGTTGTTATGGTTGAGGTTATCACTGCTGTTGTAAAGGAGGAAAAGAATGTCGGTGGGATGATGATTGGTGGGGTTGTTGGCGATGGGAAGGCTTGAGTTGAGGTTGGGGTTGGGGCAGCTGGGATTGGTGATGTGGAATCGCCTATTTGAGTGGGTTGGGGTGAGACTGATGGTGGGCATGATATTGAAGGTAGTGAGACTGTAGGCGTCGACTTGAGTGTGCGAGTATTTGAACTGGTAGGCTTTCGGATAATGCAAAAATTAGCCAACCTGCCTTTCTTCCCACTCTTAAGGAACGCGTTTGGAAACGAACCACACTCAATGATCCATCAGAGCTCGTCATTCCCATTCCCAAAGTTCCACCACCCAGGGTTCCCCCAGTCCCCCCCATCCGCTTCTCGTTCGGTAACCCATCACACCCCATCCTGATGTTATCTTCGCAAACATTACTCCTCCAATCCTCGCAAGTCTGCCTGATTGAATTATTCGGACCAGCAGCCCTCAAGCAATCCCTAGACGTATCCATACATTCGTTGTAATACGCCCTGCACTGAGCCTGGGTGGTAAAAATGTCCGCAGGAGGTGGTAGGTCGGGAAACACGAATTGGCACATCACCTGAGGAAGGAGGAGATTCCCAATGGCGAGCAGATGGTATAGAATCGCGCGTTTTCGGCGGGATGGGCGGAAGGTTGTATACATTACTGAATTTTTGCTCGGTAACGGCCAGCGTTATGAATGAATGCTGGGAATTGTAAGGACAAGGATGAATAGGTGTCCGGACAGCAGAGCTGAGGTAAAGGAGCGGCGGAAGGCTATGAAATGAATAGTCTAACCGAGTCAATGCACGAAGGGACTATCACGAAGCGAATGTGGGATGGATGGAACGGGACGGCGAGGAAAGCGAGTGAAGGGACGGAAACGTAAAACCAGCGATAGAAAGAAGAAGGAAGGAATAGAGAAGGAAGAAAAGAGGGTCAAGAAAAGAGAGAGAGAGAGAGAGATAGAGGTTTCTCGGCCAAATCAAGTCAAGGAGTTCTCCTTCCATCCTTGGGTTACGGACCTCCCAGAGTGAGTGAGAGCTGCGACATTCAATGCCATCCACATACCACTTGAAACCCCGCGATCCCATGCTCAGTACATACTGTAGGTCGGATCAGCTGGGGTTGGAAGGGTCGGGAGTTCCCATCCACGGTCGAGACATGAGCTTAACATGGCTATTGCGTAAGCCGTGAAAGGGTTAGATAACATATGACGGTGGAAGTGGTGGGCGGTTTCGGAGGTCTGTGGGATGGAGTTTAACATTGATGGGGGAGGTGGGAGGTGGTACCGGTACCGGTACCGGTACTCGAGTAGATACGAGTAGTTGTCCGGGGGAATGCTCTGGGGTGTGAAACGGGGGCTCGTCGCGCATTGGGTCCCGATGGGTGATGCTCGGCCATGTGGCTTTGCCGATTATAAAGCGCGAGTAGGTAATTCAGTTAGAGTAACATCGGATGGGGGTCAACGAACGAACAGGAGGGTTCAACGAAGAGACCAAACAAAATGGCCCAGTGCTCGTTGACCTCCCTCCTACTCGAGCAGCTCAACCTTACTCGTACTGTATTGAACTTGGGAAGCGGGTACAGTACTAGTACAGTACTCTCGTATCATAGTTCAAGTGTTTCACAATTGTGGAGGAAAATGTGTTCTACTGGTTAGGTCACAGAAAGAGCCCCACGACCATACAAGTACCACCCTTGGTAAAAGATCCAAAGTTGACCCAAGTTATGCCATTAACCGCGCTGAAAGGCTGCGAAATCTGCACACAGATTCAGGGTCATGGTGAGGGGTTGTGAGGTGCACTCGCGTTTGAAAAGTCCTCGTAACCACACTGGTACCTTCAGGTATTTGTGGCTGTTGCTCGGCTGGCGCCAACATACTACGCCAGCCACAAATACATGAAGGTACCAGTGTGGTTACGAGGACTTTTCAAATGCGAGTGTGCATGTGAGGGGAGAATTCCCTGCGGCGCACATCCCGGACCAGCCAACTTGAGCCTGAAGGAATCATCATCAACAATAGCATTGTTATCGCCTCATCCCCAACCCGCTGGAATGTGGATTTGATAATAATGCTTTGTCTGAGCACCCATGGCCTGCAGTGCTCAAGTGCTCGTGCGATAGTCTGCCCGATGATAGTGTACCGGTACTCGAGTACTAGTACAGTACAGTACCGGTACTTGTGGCGACTGATGTTTGCTTCGTGCTGACGTTTGGCGAGAAGGGCTCTCTCTCAGAGCTCATAGTCTCTGGTAAGAACGGTAACACCATACACGCCCAAGCGAGAATACTATATCCTCCTCCTCCTCCTCCTCCCTTTTGCCTTGACCCCTACTCTCGCCTGCTTCTTCCTTCCTCCCTCCTTTCCTGGTCTTGAACCCCCCTTGCCCATCTCGCCTCGGATACAAAATACAAACCCACTCCACTCCACTCCACTCCACTCCACTCCACTCCACTCCACTTCACTCAACTCCGCTCTGCCTTGTCTTTTTCATAATAGCTTAGCTACTCCTTTCCATTTCCCTCCCTCCCTCCCTCCCTCTTAATCTGTCGGTCGGAATATTCCTTGAATCGGGCGGAACCTTCCTCTCACTGCAGACACGTCAAAACACAAACTTCCCCTCCCCTCCCATAGATGTACAGTACGAGGCGGGAAATACCCCCCCAAGCTCGTGATTTGTGACTGGACACACCAAAAGTGCTGTACACGTACTCGTACAGTGCAAGAGGAGGAGTCCTTGGAGTTTCGAAACTTTCACCACTCATCGCTTATCACGCTTACTTCCTCGCTACTGGAAACCCCATTGAATGTGAGTGGCGTTTCGGGCGTGGAGGCCTTGTGTTGATTCGATTTCTCACCTCCGGAGGAAAAAAAAAAAAAAAAGTTAAGGTTAAAGCTTACTGCTACCCCTGCACGGTTGGTAGCGACTCCCCCCCTCATCCCCTCATCACCTACAACACCCTTACACGCTACACCAAGAGCCCCCGACCAGCAACCCACTTTGCCGTCAATATTTTCAAAACTGGGAGCCGCCGACCAGACTTTTGATTCTCGCCTTTCGCCGGCGCATCCTCAGCTTCGAGTATGGAATCATCACAAACACAAGCACGAGCTCAGCCTCCACTCCCGCCTTTACCGCCTTTACCTCCTCCTCCGGCTCCGACACACCACCCCCGACGTCCAAGTAACGGCCTGATCCAGCCCCCGCCTCCGCACCTCCCACGGCGGAATAGCAACCATAGCTCAGTATCCTCGCATAGCTCTCCATCCCCATCTCCTCATCGTAGAGTGACCTCGAGACGACAAACGAGTGAACTAGTCCTCCCGGAATGGCAACCGGACGAAAGCGTGAATCGGTGCCCCATCTGTCATAACGGGTTCACATTCTTCAACCGAAGACACCATTGCAGGTAGGGCATTCACGTAACTCTTCTTCATGCGGTAGTTCCGTCGGCTCATGTTATTTAGGAAATGCGGACGGGTGGTGTGTAATCCCTGTTCACCCCACCGGATCACCATCCCGAAAGCTTTCGTCGTCCACCCGACCACGCAAACTTTATGCTACGAGCCCCCGCCCTCGCGTGTGCCGGATAGCCCTGGGGACGCCGATTACGAGGACAACGTGGGACAAGTGAGGATGATCACAGCTGAACCAGCGCCTCGGTCGTTTAACTGGAATTCCAGCTCGGGGGATGAGGATGAAGGGATGCAAGTGCGGATCTGCGAGCAGTGTCTTGGCAGGAGACCATCGGATTCGCATCCGGGGAGGGGCGTTTCCGGCCCCATCCCCGGAGGCGGTGGGGGT
>QOVD01001219.1:0-26337 GCA_003521225.1 Tuber microsphaerosporum
CCTCCACCACCCCCGGCCGTCCTCTACCTGAAATTGACTCACATCGTGGAGCTCGTCGTCCTTCATAATGACGGCCGTCCTGCGAGTTCACGGACGAGGACGGACTACTTTGTGCCGTCCCGTCTCGTCCGGGGCTCTTGGCAATCCCCCCGCAGGGCCCTACCGGGGCCCTGGTCGGTTGAGAACACTGCGTACTCGTAGTAGTCATCCTCTGATGTCCGGATGATAGCGTCCAGGCGTGGGCCGAGTTTCATCCTCGCGGTAAGGCTTTGACGATGGCGGTTCCTGCTCAAAGACGTGGCCCGACAGGTAGATTCCTTCCGCTCTACAGTGATTCCCGGGAGGTTTAGGAGAGAGTCGTCCAGAACCGATGACCAGACATATGAGCTATACCAATCTTCCAGATGTGAGCGACGAAGGGGTTTCCCAGGAGCTTCAAGAAGCATTAGGCTAGTGGAGATCGGATGCAGTGTTAGTTATAGACTCTTGATAGGAATGAGAAATATACGAAGTGTATTCATCAGAAAAGAAGAACAGGAAAACATACAATCTCCGAATGGCCACATCAGCCCATTGTGAATCATAATGGACCTTCTTGTCGTAGTTAACACCGTCAGGCAAAAAACCTTGTTGGTCCAGGACATCTCGAAGCATGGTGGTCGATTTCACGAGAAAAAATCTTTTCAATGAATCGACTAGTACAGCGTTTGGTTTTGGTAAGGGCAATATGATTCCTTTTATCTCGTTCCATTCATTCTCTGTGAACCAGGTCTTCACCTTCGAATTAGATGCATCTATAATGAACGACCGGGAAAAGGAGTGCAAATGTCGCTGGATCCATTGCTGTGCAAGCATTAAAGATCACGTCTTCGACCACACGACCACTAGTAAGCACCCATTTGCAGTGGCTAGCCATCGCATTATAGGCACGGTAAAAGGTGGCCGGGATTAACGGGTTCTGACGAGGATGTTCTGGCGTGGGGGTTCCGTTGTCCCGGTCTTCGTAGTCTTCATATCCGGTGTCGCTTTGAGAAGCATCTGTTTCTTCATCATCCTGCTATGGTCAACCCAGCTTTCATTACAGTGGTGAGACTACTCACGAAACTATCTTCCACTTCACCACTTGGCGGGGGTGGTGAATCGGTTGGCTGGGTGATGGGGAATGATGAACTTGTCACAGCGCCATTGATAACAGCTCCTATGTTGACTAGCAATGGCCCTTGTTGCCGTTCCGTTTGACTAGAAGGCCACTGACGCCCGATTAGACGATCGGATCCTATGCCCTAAGGTACTCACAAAGTGTCGTATCAGTCATATGAATCTTGTCACTCACTGTAAAAAAGAAAGGAGCAAAGACGCACATTTTCATTATACCGTTTGAGTAACTCGGCTGCACGCTTCTGCTGTGATTGTGAAAAGCCCCCGTCGGCACCTTTAATAATGGTTTCCAGAGACTCCTTCCATCGATTGAGTACTTCCCGTGGCGAGAGGCCCCTGTGGTCGTAACCCAAGTACTCAAATATACCCCAATCCCGTGGATCTTTGTTTGCTTTGAAGAATCGGGAACCTCGGTTTGTGAGGCATCGCTTAACCTAAGGATTGGATCGGTAGATAAAAATAAAGAAAGTTAATGACGGGATGCTGTGAGAGTAGGGTGCGATGGAGGATGTGTTGCGAGGGGCGAAAGAGCAGTGAGGTGATAGAAATAGGGTGTCATTAATCGTTCGTGACAGTGAAATTCTGGTCCAAGGGAGCCAGTACTAGTAAGCCCCAGATTGTAGTCAGCTTATCGCTTAGACAGAATGTAGTTAGCCGCATACACCAGTGCGGTAGTCTCCCTGCAGTGCACTACTCGAGTACTTGATCATTGCCCTCCCCCTCCGCCAAATAAAGAGACTACTACTAACACATCAGGGAAGGGGTGCGGTACTGTAAACATGGAAAAAAAATAAGGGGACCTCGTAATTCGGGTTGTTTTTTCGGAGAACGAGTTTGTCGCAGATTCCCTAGATTCGGCAGATCCTCCGGGCGTGGCGTTACCGGCAATTCAGTATCCTAGGCGTTCAGTGCTGGTATTGTATCATGCTCGAGAGAATGTTTAGAATCATAACTACAGTAGGCCAAAGCCTGATTAATACAAGTAAATTATATGGAGAGTAGACTCTCAATCCTGTGTCCAGCCGACCCGAGCCGGACGCAACATCGCTCTTAAGTTACACATGAAAGAAGCACACCCCCGGTGTACAGTACAGTACAGTACGTTTTATGCGCTCCACACTTTAGGGTAACCTACCTAGACCATTCCGTCGCGTCGCACTTTGACATCATTCCTTGCTATCCTGAGGCGCCAAAATTTCGGGGGGGGGTCTTTTCCGTCAGAACAAGCCCTCCTCTCCTCCCGTTTCCCAGTTAGAGCAGCGTTAACAGAAAAATATAGGCAATTCAACATGCCGCCTGTAGATCGCTCCGCATGGCGTAATACGTACATCTATGCTTCCGGCAACCGTGATAATGTACTTGGAGGCTCCCATGCCGCAGAAGGTATTACCAAGGGCAATCTCTATTCAATTCTGGAGGTTTTCTGCTGCTTTCCCCATACTTTCGAACTGCACCGACGACCGCGAACAGTTGGTCGAGAGAGATGGGCAACCGCGGTTGGTGTGTGGACTTTGTCAAGGGGTTTAAGCACGCCGCTTTACCCAATGACGAGCCCAAAAGTTTGAGTGAGGTCGTGAGATTCTTTATGGGAGATCCCTTCGGTGAGGCTGTTTAACGGTGGTCGGAGCCAGGATGAGTTCTGGATGTTTTTCCGGGTATGAGGTGTATTGTAATGGGGTTATTTTAACAAAATTATGAAGGGAAATGTGCAGTGTTTACTGGGAAGCATAGTGAGAAATGGAACGTGTATGCCAAAGACAAAAAAGGTATAATTCAGTGGCCCGTCCTTCCTTCCTACAATCGCCGGTGTATTCGGCCCTTAAATACAGAGACAATAGTGACTCTTCCGAGAGTCTCTTTAAAATCATCATCCCATCTCAGTCCTTTCTCACGCCATTCTGGTATGTACCCCTCATTATAAATCTAGAATATTATCTTGGAAGGGTGCTTTCGTCCACAGCATCAGACATTCCACTGGCGGAATAGTATTCCCACCTTCTGTTGATCCAAAACGAGAAGCCAAGAACTATTTCCATTCTAAATGTCCTTCCCTGCGCTTGAATATACCAAGTATTTCAGCTAATATAAATTCACCGGAAGTGGTGGCAAGATTGTGGAAGAATTAGGCAAATGAGTTTGAGGCAGGATCAGCTGAGTGTAAGGTGGATATGGGTATCATCGTTGTTGATCCATTAACGATCGACTTATCAAGTAAAGTTTATCACGCTATGAGCTGCTTGATTAAATTTATTCTCACGTTCCGAGTGATTGATGGTGAAAAGCTATGGATAGGTCAGATATCTGCAGGGTACCTGAGTATCCGCTCACAATATGCTGACGAGTACAGCCCATGCAGTCTCGATTGAAATATCTGAATAATCAACAGCTTTACCTGGGCACCTGGCAGCTTTGACGACACCACCCGGCTTTGGCGGCGACTCCTAATTTCCACCGATAATTTCCACCGGACTGACCCAGCCTTTTTAAAATCACTGCTAGACAGGTCGGGCTACAAATTCATCTCCGCTTGGGGTTACCGGATAGAACAATAGAAAGTAAACTACGACGATATTTATAATAGGATTGGAATGTTGGGATTTTGAATATGATTTATCAATACATGTGGAGGCGACTTTCTACCCCTTTTAACTTAATTGCTTCCACTTTCTCCATATATTATTCGAGGGGTCCCTGAGGCTCCTCGTGGAGGGCATAAAGAGGCGGTATGGAGAGGATTTATATTATAGTCCCTGGCCGTCCCTAGTAGCCCCCGACGTCACCTATACCAACCCGCGTTACATAAGCCCACCGTCCTTAACAATGATCGGTCGCGAGGCTTCCAGGACGGACTTGACCATATTTTGCCGTCCCTTCTCGTCCAGGGCTCTTGGGTTCCCCCCGGTTGGGCGCTACGGGAACCCCGGACGGTTGAAGACGCTGCGCACAGGACGAAGCTCCGACCAAAAATCCAAGAACAAAGAACACCACCCTCTCTATATACCAACAAGGCCAAGCTGAAGTCGCGATCCTGCAGTTGTACCAATTATTAGGCCCAAAAGAGATAGAATGAGATACAAAATCCAGTGTACCGTGAATCAATATGTTGCGCTCTCCAAGGCCTTGATAGTGCCGCTTCCCCGCCGTATATATAGGTTTCCTATTCTAGAATTATTAATGGTATGCTACAGAGAGGGCATAGTTGGAGCCTTTGTCGCTATACTACGAGTCGTTGAATTGCGGTTTGAGCGTCCGGTCAGGGATTTTAAAGTACTGAATAGACAACTCGAACCATCCTGAAGACGCGAAAGAAAACATCTAGAATAGTGGGTGATTTTAGCACAATGCAGCCAGCCCACCTCACCCAATGGGTATGCGACGCAAGCGACACAAGATAATAAATGAAGGTGGCGGAATGAACAAAAGAAGTATAAAAATAGGGGTTTAAAAAAGAGTGGAAGCCTAAGCGATTCCAATACTAGTGTTTTCCGAACCAGCCATCTCCTCTAGCGGTTTCGTCCAGTTCATCGACCTCGACGACCTCCGCGACGATCTCATGAACCAGTTCCGGGGGAGGGGGTACATCAGCATCAATTAGCCTGGCACTAACGTCGATAAAGTTCTTGGAGACAAGGCCACTTCTGGAGGCGATTCTCCCATGTACCAACAATTAGCGATCCATAATAGGCGATGTGCGAGTTCCGGCGGGGATCGTTATCTAAATATCGGTGTTGACGGGAGCCTTTCCGTGTCGGATGATCGTAGTCGTGCGCACTAGGTTATTCATTTAGCCTTCCATCCACACATCACAAGGAACACCAAAGCACACCCATATAACTCATATCCGGCCGCAAGCGCAGACCACCTCGTTGGAATCCTAGCTTTATTAGAATGCCTCCTGATACGAAGGTTTGCGCTTTGACATCTCCGGCGGTGCAAAAGGAGTCAGGATCTTCGCTGGCATGGGACGGGCGGATTCAGCAGGGTTAGTAGGCTTCTGCTTCTTCGGGGTTTGAGGAGGTCCGTAGTCGACGGGCGCTTCAGGACACGCGGGGATGTACCGGGAAGACACGACGGCAGAATTTATTGAGGGGGAGGTTGGCGCGTTGAATCAACCCGCCAAAGGAATTATGAGCATACCCCATTAGAAACCAGTTCTTCCACTCGTACTCGAGTAGACATTGTTGTGGGGGAGATGGGTTGATGATTGCTAGCGACGGGTAGGGCAGGGTGTCATCGACCAGGGAGGCAGAGCCCCATTGCGGCACTACCATGCTTGCACTAAATATCTTGGCACACAGCATTCTGCTCATTCTGTGTCTTGAGCCGCACAGGGAGCTGTTGTGTTGGGTAGGACGATGGTTGCAAGTGGCAGGTGGCAACGGTTGCTGGGCACTCATCTGATAGATAAAGAGAGCATAAGTTAACAGGACAATGTCGCATCCCTACGGTAAGCGAATTACTAAGTAACCGGTATTTACCGGTGTGCAGGTTCTTTATGCCGGGAACTTTGTCGGTGGCATCGTCCCGCCATGCTCTTCATTTCAGGCGTGATAACACAAGTCCTCGTCCAGCGCCTTCCTTGCGCAAGCGCCACTCCTCCTTGGGCACCCAAAATATTCTCACCAGTCGTCACTCGAATTTCCTACCCTCGTTTACCGGTAGTCGTGATACAAACCCCACGCTTCATAATGGTAGTGCGCCCGACTTTTGTCAACCCCCGACTGCTCCAGTAGAGAGCCTCATTGATGTAGTCGGCTTGGGGAGACCCTCCCGAGTGGAGTTTGGCGTTCATAAGATCGAATTTATTTATGACCATCTTTTTCGCCGTTTGCAACTAGAATGCTAGTATTGTCCTTGGACAAAATTAACCGCGTGCCAACAATCGATGGCAGCGCAACCCTCCTCAACATCCCGTACTTTCTAACACTACTGTGCCTAAAGAACCTTCTCTAGCTCAAATATTAATTTATGCAATGTATTCTACCCTGTATTTACATTTTTGATTTTTTTCTTGGTTTTAAATTTTAATGATAGTGGGGTTGGCGGTGGAGGGTTGTTGTCATGGTCGAAGTTTTTCCCTCCCCATTGATTCGCGGTTGATTTTGTCCACGGACAATCACTCAGGTAAATGGGCTACCGTACAAGGATTCAAGAGCCCAACCAAGCCCCTCCCGAAAGGAAAAACCCCCGATCTGGCGGAGCTTTTTTTTCCCACCACCGGTCACAGCATTTCCTCCTTATTTTCTTGAATCCAAACAAGCTCCTAGTACGATAAGCGTGTTCAATCTCATTAGCCAGTATTCACAATTCTGTAAACCGGTCCAGCGACAGTAATAACTGGGATAACTAAACCTTACACTAAGATATCCGAACTTCTCTCTCTGGGGTACCGGCACAAGAGTACTGCCAAAACTACCCGTCTTATCCCTGGTCTTAAGACAAAAGAAAAGAAACTGCTTGACCTTACCAGCAAATGTAACTTCAACATTCGTGCCCCTTGTTCAACTATTCCAGTTCTTGCAGTAGCTAGACTAGTAGCTGACAGAACGTATAGATAAAGAGAAGAGGCCAGACTGAAGGAGTAGATAACACGAGTTTTGACGGCACCTAGTACATAGTCCGGTCATTTGAGGTGCATAGTACACTCCCTTTTGCAAAGTCTTCATAACTGCACTAGTTCATTCCTATAGCTGGGGCTGGCATCGCATATTAGTGACAGCTCAGCGCAGCCACAACTAGATGAATGAACTAGGGGGGTTATGAAGACTTTTCAAACTAGAGTGTACTATCCAGGAGAGTATCAGGGATGCATTAAGTATACTGTAAAGGGTAGAATTGGGAAGGAAGGAATGGAGAACATACCAGTCGGGTTTTATTGGAAAGAAAAGGCTTCTTGCAAGCGACACGCCGATGGTATCCTGCTGAAGCCATAGTTCAACATAAGGTACGGTCACAAGCTGTAAGGCCGGCCATATGTGCGATATCAAGATATGGCTTCCGATGATTCTCGGCTGAGGCGGTGGCCAAGCTCGTGAGTTTCTCCCTTTGTGGTGTACGGAGAATTGGGTGCTGACCCCATGCCTTCTTATTGGTGGGAGTTACCGGAGGGTGTGCAATACGGTATATGGTAGAAAGTGCAACACCAGTTGCAGTAGCAATTTGGCGATAAGGCCAGTGAGCAAAGTTCTTGAGAGCACAGGTTTTATGGCAAAGAGCAAGGTCAACTTCTGTACGAACAGAGGGAAGATTTATTTCAGAGGTTCTGAGTATGGGCTCTGGACCAAGGTCTGAAACTGGAGTTTCAGGGTGAGGGCTTGGAGTATTGAGAGAAATGGATTGGCTCGTATTTGGGATTGCGGAAGGTGAAGGAGTACCATACTCTTCCTCAGAATCTGTATCAATAGGATACTCAGACTCTGAGCCTGGTTTGGTAGAAGAGGTAGAAGTAGTTAAAGGTCTGTTAGGAAAGGAAATATTGGAATTATTATCATTGTCATCAGTGGTTTCAGCGTCAAAGAGATAGGTGCGTAACGGACTTGGACTTCCTGGAACAGGAAGACTCGACCCACTATGGTGGACAGAGTGTGAAGGCATTGCGAAGAGAGAGTTGGGTACAGAAGCAATTGGATATGCAGCACAAATCTGGGCACTTTTTTTTTTTTATCTTATATATTTATTGTTTTAAGGTACAAGAAGTGACATGCATTGTCAGATATGGCCAAAACAAAACCCACAAAGACAAAACATAAAAAATAAAACAAAACAAAAAACAAAAAACTACTCCTCCAGCATGCACGAACATATACGCAATTGCAAAATTCAACAAAAACCAACTATTCATATGTCGCAACTTGCAAAACATATAACAAGTAAAATAAGAAAGCAAAATTGATAATCATAAACTTAAACTTCTACGCAGAGGCAGGGTGTAACGGCCCCACGGGGTGGTTCCGTATTTCGATTGGGTAACGATACTAGCTCTATACCAAAGAGTGGGATCTAACGAGACTAAGTACCGGAGGCTTAGATTAAGTTGTTGTAACAAAACTTCTTACTATATCGCAACTACTAAAGTAGTTCCTAATAGAAGACGTTTGGTGTACCTAACTGAATACAAAAGATTCTCGTAGCGAACTGAAGAAGTAACTGTTCAACCAAGTATATTGAAAACTCTGTCTGTCGAAGTCTGCCTTCTCTTAGTCTGGAGAATAGCAGGTCTTAAATAGAGTTGTCAGGCAATCCCGTGCCTTGCCTAAACAAATAACAATAAGGCTCCGAAAATGGCAGCCTTGAAACTCCTTAGGTATCAAACCTAACACCTGGTGAGTATCAAACGATACTCAAACCAAACATAAAACATACAGAGTATCAAACGATACTAGAAACCAAACATACAACATACTGAGTATCAAACGTAAGTCGAAACCAAACATACAACATACTGAGTATCAAACGATACTCGAAACCAAAAATAAAACATACTGAGTATCAAACGATACTCGAAACCAAACATAAAACATACTGAGTATCAAACGATACTCGAAACCAAACATAGTAACACAGGTACCTGTACCGGTTACACCCCGAAAACCAAATAAATCCCTTATTTCAAAACATAAAACATTCAAACATCATTCCTCACTATCGTAATCAGTATCCAAATGTGGTTCCCAAACCCCTTTGTCAACTGAAGGTTCAATCACATGAGATTCAAAACCATCCTTAATAGGAGAAAAACAAACCGTAATATACCCAGAAAAAACAATAGGAAATTCATCTCCTGGCATGTTGTCAGTCCACCATGCCTGTACCATCTCCATCGAATTCTCAAGTCCCTCGATAGGTTCCCAAGAGTTCTCACTTGCCGGATATCCAATCCATTTGACCAAGAATTGGTCTCGTCCATGCCTCTGCCTATGATTCAATATCGTTTCCACTTCCCATTCCTATTCTTGGTTGATGAGGATAGGTGCTGGTTTGGCATGGGTCCTGCCCGGAAATCGTTGGTTATTGTTAGGGTGGTAGGCTTTGATGACTGAATAGTGGAATACTCCCTTCTGCCGGTGGTACATCCTCGAATCCATACTGACTGTATAGTTCTGTGTATGTTTATCGTATTCCGATACTGTAAAGGGTTCTCGCCATCGTGGTTGTAGTTTCCTTGATCTTCCAGATTCCGTCGCAAACTGGTCTCCAAATACCATGACCATTCCTCCTACATCCACTGGCATATGCTCTTTTCTCCTCTTAGCTGCCACTCTGGCAGACCTCGCTCTTGCCAACCTCAATGATTGGTAGGCCGCATTTCTGATCTCCTGATGTCTGTTGTAGTAATCGTCAGAGGCAGGGACTGCAGAGGGGTAGGTTCGGTAGGTATCCAGTAGAGGATAGTCTCGTCCATATACTGCTTTATATGGTGACATGTTAATAGTATCTGAATGTCTAGCGTTAGATTATGCTGTCACTTCAGGAAGGGAGGAGAGCCAGTTGGTTTGGCGGTTGTTGATAACCTTTCTCAGGGCAGTTTTAAGTTCCCTGATTTTCCGTTCAGCTTGCCCATTGGTTTGGTGGTGGCCGGGCGCAGCCATGATGTGTTCAACCCCCATGGTCTTGAGGGTCTGCTTCCAGAATCTGGAAGTAAATCGTGGGTCAGCATCGCTAACAATTGATGTAGGTACTCCATGTGGTGTAAAAATATAGTGCCGGAGTAGTTCCATGGTGGTTACTGCAGTAGCGTTGACTGAGGTTGGAATTAGCCAGGTATATCCCACTGCACTATCCACTACTACCAATACCGAGTTCTTTTCCTTTCGTCTGGTAAAAGGTCCCATGAAATCGATAGCATAACTTGAGAATATTTCTGAGGGGAAAGGGAGGGTAATTGTTTCGCCTTCTGGTAAGGTATTGCATTCCTTATTTGCCTGGCAAATCTCACCTTGCCTGACAAAATCCCTAAAATCCTTCCTCATTTCTGGCCAGTAGATATACAGGGTAGCATATCGTAGGTTGCGGTCCGCGCTGTGGTGTCCCTTGTTGTGTAACTCGCTAATCATTAGTTCCCTAAGTGTTTCTCCATTGACCCCATGTCCTCTTGGTATGTAGAGGCAGTTGTCTCCTCCTCGAGTGGTGGCATAGAGTAGTCCATTACGGATGTGGTAGTGTTGCATCTTTCCTCCTCGGGATGTGTTGTTGGAGTCCTGGGCCAATTGGTAGACTGGGTCATTCCTGTATCCTTTGATCATCTGTTCCCGCCAGATGGATTCCATATCATTCACAGCTTGTGTGATATCCCTCTCGTCCACCACCATCCGCCATCTCGAGATCTCGTCCTCTTCTTCCTCAGGTATATCATTGTATACCTCTTAGAGGTTTCGTTCTTGGTGGGGTAGCCTAGGCGGCTCAACAACAGGAACAAGGTTATAGCTTGCTAATGGCCCTCCATAGAGGGGCTTGGTAGTTGGTGATATTCGGGCCTGACGTTCTGGGCAGTCAGGGCTTTTGCATGGGATACCAGTGGTTGTGCAACCAAGGGCTTCATGTAATCATTTCTGAATCTTCGATAGGTCCAGCCTGGGTCGCGTTGAGATGATTTCGTGAGGTTCAGTATCCATGTCCTCATTCTTATCGATGGGGGGAGCAGTAGCTGGCGGGCTGCGGCCTGGGAAAGCGCTATAAGTCTTAGGAGGTTGCTTCAATTCTTCGTAATCAGGGCATGCTAGTATATCGCAGAATGACCAGGGTATGGCTGAATGATCTATTTCTTCATGGCTCCTGTTGCTGCCGATACTCCTATAATCATCCCAATTATTAATTGGAGGATATTCTCGGTTGTCCTAGAATTTGCATTAACTGCCACAGCTATCGTGATCATGAATGTACTGAAATAGTAGGCTTTCATATCGAGACATATTGCTCGATAGGTATTCTGTGTAAAGGGCAATAGGTTGGTTATCGGAGGATAGTAGAAGGTTGCATTCTGGATCTTCTTGAGTGGATCTTTAGCGTAGTGAGGATATTCGTTATCGTTCACATAGAGGCGTGATAAAGCGTCAGCTAACTAGTTCCATTTCCCTGACCGGTATATTATTTCGGTGTCATATTGGCCTATTAATCCTCTCCAACGTAGCTGCTTCTTGGTTGGTGTTTTGCTCGTCTTCAGGTGCATTTGGGGTTGATGGTCGGTGACAATCGTAAACCTGTTTCCTGCCAAGTAGTGGTAGAGTGCTGTGAGTGCGTCCACAATCGCTAATGCTTTCTTGTCTGTGGTACCATAATTCATCTGGGCGTTGGAGAATTTCCTACTATGTAATGCTGCCGGTCTTGCAGTATCAGCTGTTTCCCCTGGTCCTACCCATGTTCCAACTCCAGTGTCTGATGCATCGGTGATCAGCCATATTGGTAATGCTGATTCATAGTGTAATGGTTTCATAACCTCGTTTTGTGCAACCATTCGCTTAACATTTTCCATAGCTTGGTCATGTGTTGCGGTCCACACAAACTCTTCTGTTCCAGTAAGAGCCGTGAGGGGTGCAGTTATCGTTGCTATGTTGGGCAGGAATTGGCTGATATAGTGAACAGTACCGAGGAATTCCTGCAGTTGCTTTTTATTCTGAGGTGTAGACCATTCTTCAATTTTTGTTATCTTCTCAGGTGATGGCTTTAGACCTTGTTCGTCAATTATGTGTCCTAGCATATCCATATTGGTGCAGAAAAATTCCGATTTCTTCCTGCTTGCATAGAATTTCGCTTCCTTGAGCTTATCGCAAACCTCTGATATGTGTTTTAGATGGTCTTTCTCTGTATCGGAAAATATGCGTATATCGTCAATATAAACCCACACAAACTTTCCTAGGTAGTCGGCGAATAGGTCCGACATTATGCGCATTAACGTTCCTGGTGCATTTCTATCTCCCTGTAGCATAACTTTGCTGACGAAACATCCAAAAAGTCATTGGACACCGTTCTTATCAACATCCTTTGGCTCCACTCTTGTCTGAAAATATGCATCGCTGAGGTATATTTTGCTTCTGTATCTTGCCCTTGCTAGCGAGTTCAGGATTATCCTCTGATTTGGGATCGTTTCGTCGTCTTTGATTGTTATATCATTTCTTGCAGTGAGGTCAACCAGTGGTCTCATGCGTATCTTATCTTTCTTTTCTTGGGCGAACATAGGAGCAGCTCCATGAACTGCTTTTCGTTCAATGATCCCGCTATCTATCTTCTCTTCTATCCAGTTTCCCAGGTCTGACACCCATCGTTCTGGGATAGAGTATCTTGGTAAACTCCTTTGTTCCGCTCCTGGTTTGAGTCTGATCTCATGATTTATTTTTCTGAGAGGTGGTAATCCTTCTGGTATAACATCCGGAAATACCTCTGGATGTTGTTCCATAATGGTTTCGGTACTAACTATGGCTGCTCTTATGTTCCCGCTAGTAGGTGTTCAGTTGATCATGACCTTTTGTTTGGGAAACACTATGGCTAATTTACCACATTCGATTCTAGCTTGGTGTTGTTTGAGGAATGGCATTCCTATAAGGGCATCATATTTCGCTAAGTTTCCAACGATCATTTTGTTTCCTTTGGCATTGAGCTTTCCTACTGCAAGTTCGACAATACATTTCCTATGGCTTTCTGATCGGGCTCCTTTCATAGCCATGTGTATCTTGCAAGGTTTTTCCATTTCTGTGCATGGGATACCTTGTACAGTGACAAAATTTGCACTGATCAGGTTCACACCAATCGTTCCTGTGTCGAACAGGACTCTGGCTTCCTTTCCAGTGATGAATATGGTACCTTCTAGTGCATGCTATGCTTTAATTGTTGCGGGTCGAGTTGCTTTAGCTGATGCATAGCTTTCGATCTCAAGGGAGTTGATGGAGACTTCGTCATATTCGTCCTCTTGTTCTGCTAAGTTGGAGGACGCTTCTTTCTTGACTTTTGTCTTTCCTTTATTGCTTTTGCTTGGGCAGTCTTTTGCTATATGCCCTTTTCCGCCGCAGGTGAAACAGGCTCCTTTATACTTTCGGTCCTTAATCTTGGAGGGATTAGTTTGTTTGTAGAACCCTTTCTTAGGTTTCCGATCCTGTTTCTGGTCTCTATAGTTGTGGTTTTTCTTCTCAGGCTTGTCTTTTCCCAAAGCTCCAGAGCTTCGATTGATGTGATCTAGTCTTTCTGCAGTTGCGATAATTTCGTGAATTGACTCATCTCCTTCATATCGAGATTCCACATCTTGTCACAGCTTTGAGTGCATACATGCGAATAGTTTTTGGATAAAGGCATAGTCGCTAATGGTGTTAGGAGGTATTCGTGATCTGTGCATGAGTAGATCTGTGGCAACAGTTGCGATTTCGTGTACTTTGCCATTCTTGACTTGGCGTATATCATGGAACTCTCTATAGGTGTTGTCTTTCTGTTTGGATGACTGAAATCGTTTCCTCATATAGGTGATTAATAGGTCCCTGGTAATATCTTCGCCATATAGTTCTGCAGCCTGGAATGCAGCTTCTTGTGCTCGCCCTTCTGTATATAGGATCCAGTAGTTCCCTGATCCTTCCACGCTCTGTCGTACTCCATGAAGGCATAGGTAGAGTTGGACTGAGTTGTACCATTTGTCAAATGCTTCTGGTTTGAGGTTGTCACCTTCGCCGGTAAACTTCCTTGGAGTTGGTACTTTGATGCTTAACTTCGCTGTTGTGGCTGGGCTAGGTGTGGGACTTGCTGGCCTATTGCTAGGACCTGCACCTTCGGACATTCTGTCTTAATCGCGGGTACGGTCTGAATCGTCAGGGTCGTTTACTGATGCAGCTTGGGTTGGAGCAGCCTTTGTAGGTGATTCCGGAAACCCGCCTGGGGTTGGTGTTCTTGCCTTCTTGAGTTCCTTTGATGATTCCTCTAGGACTTGCTGAGCTTCGTCCATGGATAGCTGCCTGGGAGCTTCGTCAATTGTCTACTGTTCCTTTGAGGCTTTGATGAATCGTCCTTGGCTATCGCTGGCCGGTCTCTTTCCTGCTCACTTAGAGGCCTTGCCCCTACTTGGATCTTGAGACTGCGCAATCTTTATAACTTGTTGAAGTTGAAAAAGTGTAACGGCCCCACCGCGTGGTTCCGTATTTCGATTGGGTAACGATACTAGCTCTATACCAAGGAGTGGTATCTAACGAGACTAAGTACCGGAGGCTTAGACTAAGTTGTTCTAACAAAACTTCTTACTATATTGCAACTACTAAAGTAGTTACTAATAGAAGGCGTTTGGTGTACCTAACTGAATACCAAAGATTCTAGTAGCGAACTGAAGAAGTAACTGTTCAACCAAGTATATTGAAAACTCTGTCTGTCGAAGTCTGCCTTCTCTTATTCTGGAGAGTAGCAGGTCTTAAATACACTTGTCAGGCAATCCCGTGCCTTGCTTAAACAAATAACAATAAGGCTCCGAAAATGGCAGCCTTGAAACTCCTTAGAAATCAAACCTAACACCTGGTGAGTATCAAACGATACTCAAAACCAAATATAAAACATACTGAGTATCAAACGATACTCGAAACCAAACATACAACATGCTGAGTATCAAACGATACTCGAAACCAAACATAAAACATGCTGAGTATCAAATGATACTCGAAACCAAACATAGTAACACAGGTACCTGTACCGGTTACACAGGGGCATTGCAGATCATCAGGGCTATTGTCCTTGTGTCCGATATGTCTTTGAGAAGGTTTGCTGTTGGGAAACGGCAGGGCGGGCGCCTTGCCCCTTGCAGGTCACGAATCTGGGCTTTTTTTTTTGTTTTTTTTTTTTTTTTTTTTATATCAACTTGCATTTGTTTTACAACTACCGGGTACAAAACAGGCATGCATCATCAGATATGGCCAAGAAAAAACCCCGATCCAACCTGGCACCAGTGGAAAAAGCCATCATCCCAAGACCCTCTGGTGTGGGCCCAACCGCACGATCTTGCAGACAAGGGAGAAATACAAACCCGGCTGGCCGGAGCGGACGACAAAGTAAATCCCCAAAACCCTACAAGCAGGAAACAACAGGAAAACCACTCGGCATAAACTCCTGCCCACTGACAAAAATAACACTGCCCTGGCAGCGAAACAAGGAATGAAACGTCCAACCAATACAAATGAAAGGAAAGACAAACAAGTAAAACCAATGGGAAAGAAAACCCTAATCATCAGAGAAGGGGGCTGGCCATCACCCTTGTAGCGGAAACGAGGGGCAATCATAACACGAAATAAGCCAGCAAAAATTACATCGTACCAAGGTTGAAAGTCGTTCAAGGAGGCAGTGCAATACCATGAACAGTCGTAACCGAGGAGTGCGACCGTGGGCAGTCGCGGGGGCGAGTGGAGCCACCAGGCAGAGAGGATGCCAGCCGAAAGAATGATCCAAGTCGATCGTGTAAGCGAGGGCGAGGGCGAAACAAGGGGGTGGCTGTAACCGGACCATGGGACGAAGCGACCGGGAGAGGAGAGGGGGTGGAAGGCAAACAACTCGCTAGAAACAACCGACAAACAGGCCATACTCCAGCGATTTCGGACCAAGAGGACGACAGCGAGTACCGCGAAGTTACTGACCGAAGCTTTCCCCGGCGAGGGACAAGCCATAGAACCAAGGGCGTACTTTCACCAAGGTCCGGACACCGTAACGCCGACCGTAAACGTAGAAAGAAGTAAAGCCGACCGGGACGATCGCTAAGCGAGGCTTGCGACAGCAAGACGAGGGGGTGGGTGAGAAGAGCCTTCGAACAACTTCTAGGACAACGCTTTCTCAAGGCGAGGCCATAATAAAAGAGGAAGAAGGTAGTGTCGTCACCCTCCTAGGCAACAAGGCCATCATAGGAGAGGAGAGGGAGAGGGTGGAGTTGACGATGATTTCTCATGGTGTTGAGATTTCAATAGCCGGAGGTGTAGAGGAGATCGTTCGTGAGGTCACGAATCTGGGCTCTTAGTTCCTATATATATTTACAGTTCTCATACGCATTCATGAGATATTACTCGTATATCTATACCATCACACTATCTTCTCATTTTAACGGTAACTTTCGTATACTTAAGATAACTATTACTCTCATGATTCTCTCAAACAATCGCATTAATATGAGTATTATCGCTTTACTTTCTAAACTTACACTACACTACTCATGGTGTTGGTTTAAGCGAGACAACCAATACTTCCTATCTACAAATCACCATTCAGTGGTTGTCGCACATGACTCTCTATTAGAACCCCTAAGTTTCCCTATGTTCCAAAATTACCCTCTCAACAGATAATGAACCCCCCTGCTTCGTACAAACAAATATTTTTACATTTTTTTTTTTTTATCAAACTTTTTGGTATATTAAATACATAAACATGTATCGGCTAATAAGCCTAATTGGGCTTTTTGTAGCATTTACTCTCTTTGCCCTTTTTAAATATCCACTATCCAGTTCTCCCATTGCCCACCTCGGTGTTTTTGGCTGTTATGACCTGCACGCCATCCCATCGACCAAGTAGACCGTAGCCTCCTAGCCAAACTTACGACGCAACGAGCCCGCAACTTTTAGACAATTCTACCACACAAGGGCGTATTGCAAGTCTTGTCAATGGTCATCCACCCAAAGTCAGATCGGAACGGTCGCAGAACGTATCGCCGCAGCATTTTTAAAAGTGAGCGGTATCCCTTTCAAGCTTCCCCATCCCCAACTGGATGCCTAAACCTCTTATCTCCCCTAAACTAACTCTTTCCCGTCCAATGTGTTTGTCGAGTTCATATGGATTTGCTTTGTCCCTTTGGCCGAGTTTATCACCTGTTTCCTGACACAATACAACAAAGCCCAAACCTACCCTCTCTTCACCTCGCTCAAAGGCAGCAATTCAAAACCATTGCTCGTACGGCTCCATGGTCTATGACTCTTGCAATAAGAGCCATCTACCATTACCGTCATAGTATCAGAGTATAGAAAAGTCCTACTCCTATGCCATAATCACTCCAAGAATCACCTTTCTCTGTCACTACCCCGCACTTGAAGCCATCATAACCTGGCAAAAAGCCTACCACACCACCCAAATTGTCAAAATGTGACACGTCACCCGGAGGTTTCGTTTCAAAAATTTCATTTGTAAGAGGAATGGAGGATGTACCATGAATTTTTTTTTCTTTTTTTTTCTTTTTTTTTTTTTTGAACTTTTCGGCTGTTTTTATTAACTAACTACAGCTCTAGGGGCTTTCTAAACTAAAAACTAGTATCTGCCCTAATCTTCTCACCTATCTTTCCAACCATCCATTTTTCTTCTCCAACCCAGTCCACAAGCACGCTTAACAACTCCCTTATCAACCCACTTCTTAACTGAACAATACCTACAAATGTCTCCATCATTCAATCTAACAGTCGCTTCGCCAACGAAAGTATCACTTGCAATAGGTGATACCGCCTTTACCTCCCCCACATCATCCCTCACTTTTCTCAAACCACTTCTATCACCCTTCAATAACTCCTCGAACATCTCCCCATACTAAACCCAACCACTCTTCTTCCTCGTTGGCTGCACTGCCTCAAACTTCCTCACTAAGTGCCACCTGCCACCCAGCCACTACCCTACCCTCATCAATCCCGCCACATCCTCCTCACCCCTTATCATCACCACACCGTAGACGAAGTTTTCCCTACTTTCATTCGCCTATCCTTCTCATCATCTTCCACCAACCACCTTGATTCCTCACAAATCACATATCCCTCCTCTTCCAATGCAGCCAACACACCACCAATCCCCACCTCCCACAACCTACCACCAATTTTTAATCCTAATACCACCTGTTTCCCCCTCAATCCCTCAGGGTCAAACGGTATTCCCTTCCTCTTCACTCTACTCTTATCCCTCCCAAACCCATCTTCATCATCCCATCCTCTCTTTGCCGAAATCAGGGTAACTGGTCTGCTCGCCTCAACCATCGTAATCTTTTTGGGTGTGAACGGTACCGAAATCCCAACAAATGTCCTCAACTGCGACTCCTTCAACTCTAGCTTTTTCTCCTCCTCGTTTAGCTTTTCTCTGAGGAAGGAAACTTCTCTCTTAAGACTCTTTATCGTCAGATCCATTCTCTGTAATGTAACGGTAACACAAACGACTCTAGCTGTTGTAACTGGTCGAATACTCGATCCTGGTTTTGTGCGACATGTAATAATTTCAAACACTAGGGTTGTAGCGGTGACGGTGCATCTACCATGAACTTTTTTTTTTTGTTTTTTTTGAACTTTTTGGTTGTTTTTATTAACTAAGTACAACTCTAAGGTCTTTCTGTACTAAATACTAGTGTCTGCCCCTATCATCCATAATCCTTCGTCACAATTTATATCCCCAAAAAACCTCTCCTGTTACTCCTGTTCTTCACCTCGCTTAAAACCTTCCTCTCACATTTCCTAGCCCCTGCACTAAAGGTTGTACTACTTGCAATGGGTGATACCCCCTTTCTCAGACCCTCTGCTTTTTGTCTTGCATGTTGTTTTTTCCTCCTCAACCTTCCTAACTTTAAATCTCTCTACCTCTTTTCCTCTTCCTTCTTGCTTATCTTTCTATCAACCCTAATTCCCTTTAATCTCTCCCCTTCCTTTTCGTTCCTCCCTTTCTCCAAAACAATTTTGTCCCTCCACCTCTCCTCCATCCAACCTGTCTTCCTCCCAAATTCTTTTACCAATTTAACTCCTTCCTGGCTAAACAGTAACCACTACATATCAAATATACCCTCCTACCCTTCTTCCTCTTCTTCCCAACCCTTGATCATATCTACCCTCTCTTTTTCCCACTTATTACAATAAACTAATATATGGTCTCTATCCTCCCTCTCTCCGCAATCACAACTTCTATCCCCACTCCCATATCAGTATTTCTCATTCTCCCGTGACCAACTCTCATCCAAAATAAAAATATACTTTCCCACCTCTTCCCCTTATGTCCTCTTTCCCCTCCCGAACCTGAACCAAAATATTCCTTTCCTTTCCTACCGAATACCCAGTATTCCTTCCAAACCCTCCTTTCCTCTTCTTTCCTTCTTTGTTCCTACTTTCCCTAAGTCAAAACATTCCCCAATTCTTTATCCACTTCGTAATACACTCCTTCCTTAGCCAATTTGTCCACTTCTTCATTTCCCCTTATACCAACGTGTCCCGGTACCCATTCCATTCTCACCTTCCAACCCAATCTTTCCAATTCTCTCGCCTTCTCTCTAACTCTTTGTTCTGCCATTCCACACATACCCTTTCCCTTTCTCAGTCTTTCAATAACACTCATGTTATTCACTCCTATTACCAACTCTCTCAAATTCCCCTCATACTTCTCAACTCTTTCTAAAACCCTCCTTATTCCTTCCATTTCACCTTCTCCCACTGTAAAACCTCATCCTATGTTGTTTCTCCAACTCTCTCTTCTTCTTCCATATTCCCACAAACACCCTCCTAACCCCATTCTGCTATTTTTCTCGCTCGCATCACTTAGTCCCACCAAACAATTTTTGTCTCTTTCCTTTCTCCCCATCTCCTACATCCTTTTCCTATTTTCTTTTCCTCCTCCATATACAAACTTCTATTTTAAATTCCCATTCCTTTCCGCTTGTACCTCCCACTTTTCTCCTTCCAATTTGTATTTTCCTTCCGCTCTCAACTTTCTCCCTGCCCAACCATCCCTCCAACTCCCTACCTTTCTCACTTCCTTATTCAAATATTCTCCTCCATATTCTCAAAATCCTCTCCTTCTCAATCTCTTACTCCAACCACATACTTTTCTGTTCATCTCAATATCCATGCTCTTCCAACCCAGTTCCCCTAACATCACTGCAATCGGTATTGTTCTCACTGTTCCCAACATCCTTCTTAAACCCCTGTTTCTCCATACCTCCAACTTATTCCTCATATCTTCCATATCTCTCCCATCCACATCCCAAAACAATTCCATCTCATACATGACCACCTTCATAACCACCACTTTTAACAATTTACCCAAATTCTCCACGCTTACCCCATTCCCATTCCTTCCTAACAATTTCACTAATTTCCTCCATCTTATTTCCACTAAACAAATTCTGTTTCTCATGTGCCCTTCAAAACCACCATCTCTCTGCCACCATACCCCTAAAACCCTAATTTCCCTTTCCCTTCTAACCTTTTCACCCAACCATCTTATTTCTCTATTTCTCTCCTCCCCTCCTTTGTCCATCCACATCGCTTCCAGTTTCAATTTCTGCCCATCAATATCCCACTTTTTCAACCCCCCTTCCAAACCCACTTCCATCCTCTTCACCTTTTCCAATATATCTCCTTCGCTCGTCCCCGTTACCATAAAATCAACATCATCCACCACCGCCACCACATTCGCTCCTCCTACACTCTCCTTCCTATCTCTTCCAAAACCCCTCCCAACAAAAACATAAACAAAATAGGGCTTAATGGCGAACCTTGTATCGTTCCTCCCTTTAAACTCGTCCACTTCCCTAACCTGTTCCCTATCCTTACTCTAACCCTTCTTTCTCTCAAAAATGAACTAATCTATTTTCTCAACCCCTCATCTACTCCCACCTCTTCCAATATTTCATCCATTTTCCTCACACCCACATTCTTATAACCCCCCATAACGTCCATATACAATAATAATCCCAATTCTCCCCTTTCTTCCCAATTCTCCATTAATCTCCCTACAGCTTCCATGCTAGTCCTTCCTTCTCTCGCACCCCATTGTTCTTTACCCTTCCCCCTATCTCCCCACTTTTCCCACTTTTTTACCACATATCTTTCCATTTTCTTACTCAAAACATCCAACAAATTTATGACTCTATAGCTGCTGGGCACACTATAATCCAGTTTCTTCGGCTTCCTCATCACTACCCCTATGCTTTCCCTGAACCTCTTTGGAACATATCCCAAACCTAAACTCACTTCCACAATCTTCTTCAAAAACTTCCTTCCCCAATCCATATTCCAAACCATCTTAACCACCTTCCCTCCTAAACCATTCGCCCACTTCGCTCTCTTATTATTCTGTTTCTTCCAAGACTCTTCTAATAATTCCTTATCTATAACCACCTTCTCCCAATACTTCTCTCTTTCTTGATCCAACTCTTCCCTTTTCCCTAGACCTCTCAATATTGCCACCCCTTTTCCATCGTCATCCTTTATTATTTCCTCTTTCTTATTCCTTATCCCCAGTACATCCACCACAAAGTCTCTATCCGTTTTAACAAAGTTAACACTTTCGTTTACACTCAAATCCTCCAAATATTTTTCCCAATTGCCTCCCTTCTTTTCCTCAACTACCTTCCTATAACACTTTCTTTCCTCCAACATTATCTTCTTGTCCAAATTCTCGCCACTTCTCTCCTATATTTTTTCCAATTCCCTGACCTTCTTCCTCCACCCCTCTAACTCCTCATCCCACCATTTCTCTCTACATTCTTTCCACTTCCTTCTTCCTTCACACTTCTTAATTCTCTCGTATATCCCCTCTTCTAACTTCTCTACCATACCATCCAACCTTTCCCTATTCCATCTACCTTCCTCAATCCATTCTTGCTTCCTTCCCCATAACCTCAACTCCGCCTCCACTTTTAACCAATCAACCCCTTTCGTTAACTCCATTTCCTTATCGATCTTTAACTTTTTCACCTCCGCCACTATTTCTAATGGTTTATGGTCAACCCCTATCAAACCCTCCTCTATTACCATTTCCAATTCCACTTCTCCTCTGTATATTACCAAATCCAATACCCTGTTCCTCCCTCCCTTATCATCCACACTCGTTATTTCTCCTACCCCATTCCCTATCCTTAATCCCCATTCATCTATCCATTTTTCCACTCTCTGTCCTTCCTTCGAATTCCTTTCCGATTCTCCTCCCCATCTCTTACTCCATGCATTAAAGTCTCCCATTACTATCATGCTCATTCCATCTTCCGGCCATTTAAACTCTTCATGTTTGCCTTGTCCCACGTATACTGTCCATACGTCCACTTTTACTCCTTCTCCTATTTCCAGCCTAATTCCTATTCTCTCCTGACATATTTCCAAAACAACATATTTTCCCTTTCATATCTCATTCACCAACACACCCACTACCGCCCCTCCCTTACTCTCCACATAACCACCCACCCCTCCTATCATTTCATACCCTTCCAATCCATATATCACATTCTCCTTCGCAACTCTTAATTCCTGTAAACTATAAATATCCACATCCTCTCCCCTACCTCCTAATTCCACCAACCCATTATACACCCCTCTTGAATTGGCCGAAACCAATCTCAACTTTCCCTCCTGCACAACTTTAGCCTTGTAACATGTGTACATGTTCCGGCAGCATTACATAAACGGCAATGATGGATTTTCTATGTTTGGTTTAGTTTGATTTATGTTTGGTTTTATTTCACCTCCGGTATTGATTAGATACCGGCAGCTTGTTATATGTTGAGTTTCTTTGGTTGGAACTTATCTGTTTGAATTCCGGTAAGGAATGGTCATGTATACCGGCGGTAGGCAGCAGGCTTTGTAGCGGAGAGCTATGAGTCTTTAAGACTCCGGCAGGACTACAGGATTCCGGTGGACTGTACACTCACCGGTAATGATCGTAGTTGCAGGATAACTGATTACTGAAGGATGGGAACAACTGAGGTATTTAAGAACCGTCTCCTGGCTAGCAGGAGACAGAACAGACTTCAGCGAGACGCCTAGATTAAGAATATACTTGGTTGAACGGCGATCCTTTGTTCCCTACGCTCTCTACCTAATACTCTTCTCCCTTCGCCTCTCCCGAAGCCTCCCTTGAGCCCAGCGATAGCAGGACTACCGCCGGTCTCATTGTATTTAGTCAAAACAGGAGTAAACCTGTTACAAGCCTGCTAAAGTTCTCAACCTAACCATTTCCATCCTAACACCCGAACAATTTCCTTCTCCTGCTTTACTCATGCTGTTGTTCCCTCCACATATTGCGCATTTCCATAATGCACAGTCGGTTTTCTCCAAACCTCACATCTTCCACACTTGTATTGCCATCCCGTATGTCCATCCACTGCACATACACTGCACTTCGTCCTTTCCTTCTTGCAATCCCACCAACTGTGCTCCACTACCGCACATTTAGTACAAAATACTAAATGCTTCGTTTCCACCTATTTCTTTACCACCTTATTAATCCCTGCTAACTTCACTCCTTCCTCCAATAACTTCATTCTCTTGCTGTATTTCGCCACATGCACCACCACTCCCACTCTTTCCAACCTTAATACCCTCCTACTATTTCCATCCGCCAACTATTCCGGTCTCTTCATTAATTTCATTCCGTTCTCCTGTTCCAACTGTTCCTTCAATTCTCCTATTCTCTTTTCCAACCCCTTTACTTCTACACCAGGAATAACCATTCCAACCCATTGTTCCACCTTTCTCATTCCCCCTACCTTCACTTTTAACGCATTTTCCCATTTCTCCTTCCCTAATTCCATTGCTCTATCCACCATTTCTCTCTCTTTCAACGTAAATTCCACCTTATTCCCTTCCACCCTCATGTTTTCTACCGTCCCGCTACTCAATCTCAATTCCCTTTCCACCTCTCCTTTATTCCATTCTCTTCCTTCTATCTGTTCTTGCGAATCCATCATGATGACCATCTTCTTTTCCAACTTTCCTTCCAATTCCAAACCCCTTCTCTCTTCCTCCCTACATTCTTCCTCCATTTTCCTCTCCATATCTCCTTTTTCACACCTTTCTCCTCTTAATCCTTCCCCCATTACCTCCCGTAAGTCCTTCCTTTTTCTACCACCCTCACCTTCTTCAATTCCTCCTTTATCCTCACCTCTTCACCCACTATCACTTGGCTCTCAACTACTACTTCCTCTCTTTTGTCTTCTCCCTCTCCCATCCTCTTCTCACCTAAAATACCTCCACTCCCTCCTTCTTCCTCCAAAAACTCGTCAACTTTCCTTATCTCCCTATCCAAACTCCACATTCTCCTTTCCAACTTATCCTTTCCCATTATATATCCCATTTCTTCCATTAAATCATCGTTATCTTTCCACTCCCTAATTATCTTTATTACTTCCTCACTTTTCCAACCCTTTTCCAAATCTCTCGCCAATCTCCCTTCCAATTCTTTTCTCCTTCCTTCCTTTTTCTTCCTCTTATCCTCCCTTATTTTCTTAATTTTCCACTCCTCTACCATTTCCACATTGCCTTCCTGACTATCCTCCACTTCCACAACCTCAAAATCTTCCTCCGCTTCCTCATCCCCCTTTTCTTCCCTCATCTCTCTTATCCTCTCTTTTTCCCTAATACTTTTTTCCCTCTCCATTACTTCTTCCAACATTCTCCTCCCCCTTTCCACCCTTTCTCTCTACTTTCTCTCTTTCTCTTCTATCAATATTTTCTTCTTCTCCTCCCATCTCCCCATCTGAACTTCCCTGTCCACAAAAACTACCTTCAACCTTTCCATCTCCTCCTTAATCTCTTTTCCTTCCTCCTCTATTTCCATTCCCTCATTTCCCCCCCATTCTCCTCTTCCACTCGCTCCCCACCCACTGTTACTTCCCTCACCACACCTTTCCACCCCCCCCATATCACATTCTCCACTCTCCTCCAATCCACTTCTTTCCTCACATCTCACATTTTCCTCGTCCTACCACACCTTCCAATCACTTTCCATATCCTTTCCCAAACTCATCCCATTCCCTATCGCAACCACCTTTTCTTTAGCCAATCCCCTCTTGGCAACACTACTATTTTCAACCCTACCACTATTTTTTCCATGTCTACCACCTCTCCCACTTTTTCCTCCCTTGTTATTCATGTTTCTTCAGGAAATTCACAAATCCTAAAGACAATTCAAAGCCCAATGAATAACGCGTTGCAAGGCCGCGTTGGAAGACCACTGTTGGTTGAAACCCTTATCTCGATAAAAATTCCTTGTTTTTATTTCTTTCACCAGGTAAATAGAAGTCGTCGTGGATATACCATGAATTCATGATTTACCCTAGTACCGGTATTTCCGGTGCATGAAACTGGTTGGTGGGTAGTTGACATAAAGAGTCATCCTCCCCGCTTTTCTCGCTTGGACACAGAAAAGTTTTGTAAACTCTCCCCCCTTTAAATACTGGTATCGCTGATCGTACTATTTCTACGCTTAACCACTATTTCAGAACATCATGGCCCAGGATATGCATACATACCCATAGTCTCTAAGAGGATGTAGGCTTTGCGTGTGACAGCGTTTTCTCCCGAATTCCCACCAAACTGGTACTATGCTTCCAGTTTACAAAATCACTGATCTTATCAACTGTCACTCTACCAAACATCCCTTCACCACTTTCGTTAAATAATCACTCTCCCTCCATGGTTTCGACTCCCTAATCCATCAATGGCTCAGACACGTCATCCGGGCATTCAAGTAACCCACCGTACTCTGTGACTCCGGCAACCCGCCGCCATTTAGACGGGGGTGCTTGAAAATTTCTTACCGCTCCTACGATGGGCTACCCTAGTATGATACACAAGCATCCGCAGAGTCTATACGATGCCCTGACTTCGGACCTCGACCTGACACCGCATGAGAAGAAGGTCATTGCTTACCTTAAAGTCAAAACTGCTTGGTCTCTACGCAACCCCACCGAAGATTGTCCATCACCGCAGCAGCTATTAGAGCAACAGGAATTCAAGTGGTATCTAGGCTTCCAGGAAGACACTACAGAGGAGGAGGTCAAGTTTTATTTCCAATCACAGGAGTGCCACCCTAGTATGATACACAAGGATCCGCAGAGTCCATACGATGTCACAAACCTGACTAAGCGAGGAATATGGCTTTACATGACGTATGGTTATACGTCATAGGTTTGTGATTTGTTTCACATGACTCGCACTGGCGATATTATCGTTATAAGGTTATTGGTTGATGTTTCTCATGTGACTACGATTGTGGTTATATGATTTATGACCTTTAGCACATCACTCACATTACGAGTCATGGGTTTCACTCATGTGACACGAGTTGCGCACATGATTTGTTATTGGGATTATGATTGGTTTAGGTATGTTGCGCAGTTGACTTGTTAGAAGTCAGCTGATGGATTTCGCACATGACTCGCTATGAGTCATGAGGTCATGTGACTCAAGGGTATGAGTCACCAGGGTTAGGGTTGTGGGAAGAACGCCTATATAAGGAGGC
>QOVD01001220.1:0-27847 GCA_003521225.1 Tuber microsphaerosporum
CAGCTCTCACACAGGCCCATCTCCGTTCCCATCAACACCCCACACTACCGCTCCCAGAGATGCACCATGAGTTACGCCACTTGCAATGGGTCGCGTCGCTCACCTCACCCCCGTTTCAACCCCGCCAAAAAATAAACCTTTAAACGCCAATCCTTTTTCTTATACGCGCCTGGCCCAGCCTCACTCTCATCCTATCCAATCCCACGAGGTCCCATTGCCTTACTAGGGTCAGCCACAGCATCAGCCACAGCCTTCGGCTCTTGCGCCACGCTGGACGGAGCCACTTCCCTCCTACAACTGCGCCACCTCCGCCACCTTTGCGCCCCAATCCCAACGCCACCACCGCCACAACCCCGCACCAGATTTTTCCAAAATTTTTCCGCTGCCGTATACAACATAGGCTCGAAAACGGGACTCGAACGGCGAAGGAAAACCGTAAAGATGTCTAGCAAGTCGGGATACAATAGTAAACCAGTTAGCCGAGATGACAACCGAGAAAAATATCAAAGAAGAGATAAATAAATATCGATTCTGAGATGAAAATTAAAACCATCGTAATGGAATTAAAGACTTGAAGCCATCGTGAGATAGGCACCAAGGAACCCCATTGGTCAACCCCTGGAATGTGACGTGTCACAAAGGGTGAGGTTGTTGTTGTAAGAGCAATCGAGGTTGTTCGTGTTATTGTAACGCTGCGTAGGTAGCGCTAATGGGCGTGTTCTAGATTTGATCCATGGGGTTGGATAAACCTGAAGAGAAGTGGGTTAAGAGTCTCATGAGTGAGGAGAGCGCGGCGCTACTTTGACTGAGGTTTATCGAGAGTTTGATTCTAATCTGGACCTCTGATTGGGGTGCAAGCATATAGAACGAGTTTTTTTTGTAAACAAGAGATAATATACCACGCCTGTCATTTGCTGTGTTTCCCTAATGCGTCTTGCCCCCGCTGATTTCTGTGAGCCGCGGGCTAATCATCAGTTCCCGGCTATGGCTAATCTGCCATTTTCGAAGGTTTCCTTTTTTTCTTTCTTTTTTCCCTTTCCCCTTCACTCACTGAATTTATCGCTATGGTTGGGAATCTCTATATCAAGGGGCACGGAGGATTCCGTTGAAGCATTTTTATTATTATAAATCTTTTAGTGTAGTATCATCTGCTGCTTTGGGTCCTGCGAACTTGGAAATGAGCGTTACAGCTTTGCAAAATTGTTTCGTTGTTGTAAAACTTTCCACGATCTGATGGGGTGTAGTTCATCACTCCCAATCACCTAGCAAAACCCTCCCAAAACCCACACCACCTGCCCCAGTTTTGTGATGGTTTTTACAAAAATGTACAAATACGACCCAATGCCCTCGGTCTCTCTCCCTAGCCATATCCCCTTCCTCCAAAATGTTTAAATATCCTTGAACATCCGTCGTCCGGACACGATAAGCCGTATGGACTGACGGCCTACTGAGAATGGCAACAACATTGCACCCCTGCCCCTACGCATCAACAAGGTTCAAAACTCGCCCCCAATGGCCTTCCGTAAATGAGGTAGGAGCGGACAAGAAGGGAAGGAAATTGATAGAGAATCGAAACGGGGAGTTCATGGAACGAACTTCCCACCGAGCTCTGGGGCTCGTAGTTCTTCTGCGGGTGTATGGGAAAAGGATAGGGATAAAGGTATACATGATGGGGACGGATATTTCAATAATGCTCGGAACTCTCCCGGCAGAAAAGGTGCAGGATCGAGCCCTAATGGAGTGAGGATGGCCTGGCTACAGCGGCCTGCTGCAAAATAGACGGCTAGTGTCTCCAACCACGGCAACGAAGCTGATCCCCATCTTCGCCAAAATTCTGTCCCAATGGAGCCGAATAATTCAGAAGGGCATGAGCCACACGATTCCTCTAGTCGCAGCGGAGAGGATGCTCGTTTACTACCTTACTCCGATGACTAATTTATGGGAGATAAGCGCTAGGAGGGTACACTCTTGCCACGGGCAGCAAGCACAACTGCGAAATATGACAAGTCGGCTAGACGGACACCTGAGGAGAGAAGATTGGGAACTGTGGATTGGGTTCTTGAAGAGACTGCCCCGACAAAGTCCCCGCTAAGAGGGTGGAGAAAGATAGCTATGGATTTACTCCAAGACAATAGCTGCAATCCCGGCCAGACCATGGTGAAGCGCGCCAACTCCAGAAAGAGGGGGAGGAGCGATTGCATATCTTCTACAAAATTAAATCTCACATACGCTAAACCGCCAGAAGTTTCCCCCATCTAACCAGATGCCATAGGTGATGCGGGAAAGCAATTCGGCAGGAGTCGCCCAGAGAATTCGCAGCAGGCGATATGTGGCGACTGGATGGCCAGGATGGATCAAGATAGGTTTCCCGTGACGGAAGGAGCATCCCACCCCCCGGCTGTGTCCGCAGTGCCAACGTTCTGGGGATTATTGATAGCAATATCAGTGGGAAGAATAGAACTAGGCCCCAAAAGTGTAGATAGGTGAAGCCAGGGATGTTGATCCTTGACCTGGCGATTATTCCAGAACGGGATACTCTTCCAATCCACAGCAGTCAATTTGGGAAGCAGAATGGGCTTTAGATTTTCGTTGAGATTGAGGGAAAATTAGCAGTAGCGCTAGATAAACCGGGCAGTAACAGGGTATTGGTCTGGACGGTGGTATCTTGATGGCTCTATCATGAGTCCCATTTGTATCTACTTCATAACTTCTGGCAAAAGTAGTCCGTACACCTTCTGTAGATCCTTCTGGAGTATGAAGTCGGGGGTGAAACGAATCGTAGAGTCGATGAGAAGCTCGAGGGATAGAGTCGCGGTAATGACTTCCATGCGCTGTGCCGAATAAAGTGCACACTCCTAATGCCTCAGGAAGCGTACCAAGACAACAGTTGCTAGAAGATAATGTGTCACACACTCTTCTGCAAACAAGCATCCCGCCGTTGTCTCGCAATGTCAAGAAAGCAGTAATTGCCGCTTATAAAATTGAAGGCAATCCCTTCAGAGCCGACAAGATATCCGCGGGCAAAGAGAAGTGTTCATTTATTCTTGCTGACTTCTCAACTAGACGATAGGGCCATAGATTGACACCCGGAGGTGGTCATGGGGCAGATACAAATCTACACGATTAGTATTGGACCTGTGTCCTGGCCTGAGAACGAGATGGGGTCTTCGGGGTGGTGTATTCTGTTGAGCGCTTCCGGACCGGGGCCTAGTGGCCGGGACACTCACAGTGAGCAAGGGCCTATCTGGGTGGAAGAGATTGTATCAACGCTAAGAACGGGGGTGTATCGGCGAAGCCCAGGATGTTGTCGTCTAGGCCATGTAGGAGATTTGCGAATCCTGGAGGTTATCAGCGACGCCGAGCTCCCTCCCCTCGTCCCGAGTGAAAAACGAAGTCTCGTCATCAAAGTTCATCCAGGAAACCCCACGGCCCTTACTGTCACCGACATCAAGGGTAGAGATCCAACCAACGACTAGTCTGCCGTCGAGCAACAAATCAACTCAATCCTAGCCGACCTCGGGATATATAAAACCCCTTTGCTAACCGCCACACTCAAGTACCAGCACAGCAACCACCTCCCCCGGCACCACCCCTCTACTTCTAGAACCGCAGGAGTGCAGCGCTAAAACGAACATTCTCGCTTGCACTCCTCCCCTGCTCTACAAACCAAACTTTTTGGCTCCCGCGAGAATTAACAGAAGCCGGTAGTCACCCATGGAGAATACGTGTACCGAATCCGCAACCAGAAGGTAGCGAGCATGTACTACAGCCCAGACCGTGCGGTTTCTGAAATCAAGGCTATTCGTGCCAGTGTGCAAACTTCGGGCCCCCGAAAAAATAGGTGGGGAGAAACGGGGGCAGGGCGGGATCGCCCGGAAAATCTTGGCCCCGGCCCCGGGAAGGGCAGGGCCGGCGAGTGAAAACCCGCCCCACCCCGCCCCGTAACGAACTCTAGTTCCTCCATACTTGTAATATAATTAATCAAATTAACAAGAAAGAAAGAATCTGTTGTGTCAAATTATATATACACAATATTCCTCAGAATACTTGATAGAAAAAAAGAGTGAGTAGAGATGCAGAGGTTACAGTTAATAAGTGTCCAATTGATATGTTCAAAGTAAGGCGATTTCAGTAATTTAATTGCTTGAATTGTTTTGAAAATATGCAGAACTATAGTTATACATGCAAGTGTTAGGCTGCTTGAAATCTCTTAAATTTGAAAAGATGAGTAATATTAAACTTAGTATAAGAAAATCCAACAAAGCAGGTGTTATAAGAAGGTGTTGAAATTAGACAATCTGATAGGAAAAATTGGAGAATTCTTTTGAAATTAATATAATTTTAGAATGTGAATTTCAAGACTGCTTAATATAGCGAAATACTCATATTTCTCAGACTGCTAGAATACTTGTTTCAACAGAGAGGCATATACATGTGGTTAATAGATTGCTCAGGAACACTATATAAATTGCAAATGGGGTAAGCAGATTTTATGCGATGTAAGAATAGATATTCAAGTGGAAGATTTAAGATTCTTCCAACTATATCTAGTATTATCTTGATGGTGCTTCCAGAAGAAGCTATTATATGGATATCGATAGGGCGGTTAGTATATTACAGCACTTAGAATGATATAGTAAGCTAATCATTCAAGGAGTTTTGATATATTGTACACAGCTTATTATAGTGAAATATGTTTTGAGATATAAGGTACCAATTAATTAATTCAATCTTTCCTATTTCCCCACATCATGATCAAGCTATCTTTTCCCTTCCTCTTCCTCCTCCTCCTCTCCCCTCCGTGAGGGTTTGGGCCAATTAGGTCAAAAGGGGGAACCATATAACACCCCCTTGGCATATTAGCACTGTTGGCGGATATATCATTTTGTGTAAAAATTTGGGAAGATAAGGTTGTGAATATTTGGTGTTGTGTTTCCCCGGACTAGATTTGTGTGTGCGGCTAGGTTTTGGAATTGTTTATTGTATCGTATGTTTGGAGAAATATGCATCTTGGTACTTTTCTTGGGGGATTCGGTGTCTACTAGAGTTTATTTGCTTGTCCTTGTGGATATGTTTCTTTTGGAAAAGTGGCGGCGTGTTATACTGGTGAGTGTCGTCCTTGGATATCGTTATCTGTTGTGTCATATTGAATTTGGTTAGCTTTTCTTCTTCTTTTCTCGTTCTTGCATTTAGGATGCAGTACTAGCACTGTACTCGGGTACTGTACGGTCGAACCCGTAGACAGCTTTCGTGACTCAGGGTATTTTCTTTAGGGATTGCATATGCTCTTACGCGGTAGAGCAAGTGGGTGGTTTAGGGCAGATATATTATACTCCTGTTATTGAAGAGCCGTAGAAATTCCTCAGAGGAGGGGAGAGGATCGTGGGATCTTTCTTCGGTTTGCAGAAACAGTTCTTTCTTTCTTTCTTTCCATCTTCATCCTTCATCGTTTTATGACTACAGTAGATCAATCAATTTCAATTATAGCCATCCATAACAAGTCTTTACATTCTTCTGTTTCCTCCTGGAGGTCACCCTCACGGGAGCTTTTACTGTCAAGATTGCCGATACCGGCAAAAGAATGCCGGACGGGGAAGACCCGCAACAGTACGGTACTATAGCTATTATATTCAATGAATACCGGTAGGGTGATGTCTGTCCATCGTACTAACTACTACCCCTTCCTATTTTTCTATATCTAGTTCGTTAGGGAATAAGTTTGGTTTTAGTTTTGTTAGAAAATATTATACCCCCACTATAAGATCACTCATGGGTTCGTTCTCTTCCCCCTCGTTAGATGTGGCTCCTACACGTTGAGATTCAAAACACGACAATATTGAGATTCACAGAGATTGCCAAGAAACCCTGGTTGTGCGTTGCAATCACCAGGAATCTCTCTTACTCGTCTTAGGCAAGAAGTGCTCATGCTGTACTGCGACACCGGTAACTAGTTAGCTAGTTGGATAGTTTGCAGCAGAATGAAAATTAGGTTTCAAGTGCCTGGGCATTGGGGAGTATACTCCACTTTAGTGAATTCTCACCCCTGTCAACTGTGCACGAGTACTCGGGTGCACTGGCCTCTAGGATATGTCTTGCTAGGGGTAGGGGCGAAGTATTGGGAGAAGCAGGGGTAGAAGAGGTCGGTGCTTATACCTTGGAAGGAGTATCAAAGAACCAAAAAAGTAAGATAACTACTACAGTAATTCGAGCAATTCCACCACTCCCCTGCTTGTCCCAATATTTTCCCCCTCGCCCGAGCACCCCCCAGCCTGGGGCCCCTTCTTACCTGGGACGGGTGCTGGTACCGGCACTCCTGTCGTCTTGCCATTTCACTACATAAATAGTGGATCTCTCCGACCCTCGCACACAGTCCAGTCATTCCACCTTTTGCAACGGTGATTTTTGGTTGTTAGAACAAAAACACGGTATCGTGAGCAACTAAGATATTCTCACTTGCTGGAGCTTGTCAACAAACGCTTCACCTTGCTTGATGGCTAGTAGGACGAGATACCAGGCCTCCGGAGGAGGACAATTTGGCCCCTCCCCCTCCCCTCCAGCTTTTGGCTTCGGATCTCCCAGGATCTCCCCAGCTACGGACACCTCCGGATCACCTGGCAGTCCCTTTTCTCCAACCCCTCAAGCTACTACCGGCAGTACCTCCCAAGCTACGAGTTATTCCAGCCCCTTTGGTCGTCCCCCCCAAGCTCCTAGTACCTCCCAAGCTACGACCACCCCCAGCCTCTTTTCTCGTGCCCCGCAAGATACTGGCACCTCTAAAGCTACAGCCGCCTCAAGCCTCTTTTCTTCAGTCCCTCAAGCTACTACCGGCAGTACCTCCTACGAGTTATCCCGGCCCGGGCCTCTTTTCTCGTGCCCCCCAAGCTCCCAGTACATCCCAAGCGACCACCCCCAGCCTCTTTTCTCGTGCCCCGCAAGATACCGGCACCTCCAAAACTACGACCACCTCCGGCCTCTTTTCTGATGTCCCGCAAGATACTGGCACCTCCAGTGCTCCTGTTGCCTCTCCAAAGATCCCAGAAATAGCCCCCAAACGATCCCCTCCGATTCCCTTTGACAGGTAATGGCTCCTATTCCAAACTTAACTCACCCTCTAAGTGAATGCTGTATTAATCCGCATAGATTCGCCTCCTCGGAAATCTTCACAGTCCGCGTGGGCGCTGACCTCCAAGCCTTCCACATTCACAAAGACCTCCTCGCTGGGCTCTCGGATGAAATGCGCAATTATGTATACAGCGGCACCAAAGAAGGCCAGGAGGTTGGCGCGGAGATGGGGCAGGTATCCCCAAACACCATGCGCCGGTTTATGGAGTTCTGCTACTCTGGAGACTACCTATACGCCTCCGGGTCCGAAAGCAACTCCAACGACCCACTACAGGACAGACGCCACCGAGGCCCTCCCACTCCTGCTGATACACGCAAAACTATACGTCTTTGCGGATATGTTCAACATCGTCTCGCTGAAGGAACTGTCCAGGAGCAAGATCATCGCTCTCACTCCTTCTTTCGAGGAGTTGGAGGATAGGGCGCATGCGCTTGCGATGATTTCCCTGATGGATTACGTGCACAATAGTATACCCGCCGCTACTGAGACGCCGGATAAGCTGGTGGAATTTTTGGCGAGGTATGCTGGGTATTTCATCGAGGAGCTTGGGGGGTATCCTGAGTTTCATGCCGTCCTGGCAGGTTCAGCGCGGGAAGACTTTTTTAAGGTGCTTTGAAGGTGGGTGAGGGCGGGGGATGGCGAGGCGCCATGGACTGATGCAGAATGATGTTTTCGTTATGGTTGGGGAAATATGCGCCTTGATACTTTGCAAAGAGGGGGGGATTCGGTGTCCGCTAGAGTTTATTTGCTATTTGTCCTTGTAGATATGTTTCCCCTAGCAAAATTATGGCGTGCGATGTCCAATATTGAGTGGGAGGTTGTCGGTGCGAGTGTGTGGAGGCGCGCTGGTGGATGGTGCCGTGCTCGGATATTATTGTGTCTGTTATATTGAATTTGGTTACAGCTTTTTCTTCTTGTCTCTTTTCTCCTTTACGATGCGATACCGTACCGGTATTTCTTAGTACTGTCCGGTTTTCGCCAAGATCGGGAGCTCCTTGAGGTTGCACGGTGTCTAGGGTCTGAAAGCGACCCTTTTCAATGCTCCCAGCCCACACGGTGACTATAGGGCGGGGTTCAGATGTCTGGTACTGCACCGCGTCGTGCATGGCACTTGTTTGATTACTGTTGAGAAGTGGTAGCTCAGTGTGAGCTTCCTACCAACTATTCTGGATATTACTGTGTGCGTGGAGGTTAGCATTCGGCACGTCACGCCACGCCCCGCTATCCCGGGCGGCTAAAATCTAAGGAATCTGTCCGGTACACCAGGTGATCCGGGACAACAGGTCGGGTTCTAGTATAAAGAAATTTCGAACTCTCAGAGGCCCATTCGAGACAGCGGGGAACCGGATTATCGAGATCCGGGATAGCAGGTTGCGGGGTGTGACTATTACCGCTCATGTTTCTATGATCTTTATTTGTTGATAGTGGGGTGGTTGGATGTATAAAGGAGGTTGTCATCACAGTGAAGGTTATAAGGGCCTGTTAGAATGTCAAGAGATTGAGATTTGTGAGATTAGCAATCCATGGATTGCCGAACAGTAAACAAGAGATTGGAATCTCATAGCTTTCTCTTTTTGGTGGCCCTTGATAAAACAATACCGTTGATAGAAATTTTGTAACAAAGAAGGCTCAAAGTGCTATGTGTTGCATGCAATTGAAAGCTTAAATGCTGAGGAAAAGTCTGGTGTTGTACTTGCTTTGATGCAATCTCTAGAATTTTTGCCTCTAGAGGTGGATAGCAGATCTGCCAGATTACAGGGATATGACAAGGACTATAATCTCTGAAGAATACTGTAGAATCTCAAATAATTGGGCCACTGGTAGCTATCGAAACAGGATGAATACCCGCAACATTTTCGTTGGGGGAAAGGGTACCTAAGGTTTAGGGTTTCCTTATTGAACCAATAATCTGTATTATACCACTTCCCAGGTCGGCCTAACCACTGGATGGGCCTTATTTCAGGAATTCTACGGCATCGAGATTCTCAGAGATCGCCGAGAAACCCTAATTTTGCGTTGCAACCACTAAGAATCTCTTAAATATTTTGACATCCAAACAAGCCTCTAGTGTTCGTTGTTCCGTCAATTTTGCCCAGGCACGATACTCCTTTCGTATGTTGCTATTTCACTGCATAAATAGTGGATCTCTCTGATCATTTCATACGGAATTAACTTCAGTCTCTCTCTCTCCCGAAGTCTCTCATACAGTACACCGTTTAGTTATTCTACCTTTTGCAACGGCGATTTGGTTGTTGGAGCAAATAATACTCGTACGGTAGCTTAACTTGTTGCTTGGTCTGGGAACCAAGAAAATCTCGCTTGCTAGAGTCTGCCAACAAACAGTTCTCCTTGCTTCATGTCTGGCTAGGTTGCTGAAGAAGGATTGGAATTCCCTTGTTTCATCTTTTGAAGATTCTGGCGCCCCCGAACCTCCTAGTACCTTCGAGCTCAAAGCACCCGCAAAGCCCTTGTTGCCTCTCAAAAGATCCCAGAGATGGCCTCCAAACAATCCCCTCCGATTCCCTTTGACAAGTAATTTCTCCTATTCCAAACTTAACTCGCCCTCTACGTGAGTACTGTATTAATCCGTATAGATTCGCCTCCTCGGAAATGCTCACAATCCGCGTGGGCACCAACCTCCAAGCCTTCCACATCCACAAAGATCTCCTCGCTGGGCTCTCAAATGAAATGCGCAATTACGTATACAACAACACGAAAAAAGGCCAGGAAATTGCCATGAGGATAGGGCAGGTATCCCCAGACGCTATGCACCGATTCATGGAGTTCTGCTACTATGGAGACTACCTATACGCCTCCGGCGCTGGAAACAACTCCGATCCACTAAAGGAAAAAAAAGCCACCGAGGTCCTTCCACTCCTGCTGATACACGCAAAGTTATACGTCCTTGCGTGTAGGTTCAACCTCGTCTCGCTGAGAAAGCTGTCCAGGAGCAAGATCATCGCTCTCACTCCTACCTTCGGCAAGTTGGAGGATAGGGCGCATGCGCTTGCGATGATTTCCCTCATGGATTATGTGCTCAGTAATGTATCCTGTGCTCCTGAGGTGCCGGATAAGCTGGTAAAGTTTTTGGCAAGGTATGCTGGGTATTTTATTGAGAAGCTTGGGGGGTATCCTGAGTTTCATGCAGCCCTAGCAGGTTCCGCGCGGGGAGACTTTTTTAAAGTGTTTTGTAAGTGCGTGAAGGCAGGGGAGGGCAAGGCGCCTTGGACTGATGCTGAATGATGTTTTCCTTATTGGGTTTTCTTGCTCGTTGATTTGAGTGTCTTTTTTGGACTATTCTTCCCAGAGGAGGAAGTGTTTTTACACGGCTTTGTCATTGCGGGTTAGGCAATAAGGATTACAAACCGCTCACGTGATACTCGATATGGCTTGGTTATGTTTTGGCCTCCGGAGGGCTTTTCTGGTGTCCTAGTATCCATCATTCGCACTCGCACGCGGGGCAAGCAGTATTTATCTGATGAGAGGTATCCTTAATCCAGTATGGATTCCACTAATTGCGATTGCATTCCATTCTCCTGGGAACACAAACGCCGCCCCATTGAACGCAGATTGCTCTCTAGGAATTCACTATTCGTTCATAGAGTATCACTCGCCCTATTTTCACTCGTGATATCGGGGTCACATAGAAGTGGCCGGAGTGGAAGGGTAAAGTAATGGGACCAGTTGATGAAAGAAAGAGAGGGAGAGTTACTTGCTCGCCTATAGACGCGCCTGAGACTGCCCTACTTATAGCAATCTGTAGAATGAATATGCATCAATATGACTCCTGTAATTTCCTAGATCCTCCTGTTCCAAGCGGCCTGGCAGCTGGCCGAACGGATCCGCACCTGCCATCACATTGAAGTAATACTTCTGACACGCAACTCTAGACTCGAAGATCGGACACAACACCCCGCACAATACATATTATGATCAATGGTAGCTGCCTCTTGCAGAACGCTTCTGTTATAATATATATGGTGCTCTAATCATAACTTGGCACCAATTAATTCAATCTTTCTTATTTCCCCAAGTCATGATCAAACAGTCTTCCCCCTTCCTCTTCCTCTTCCTCTCCCCCGCGAAAGTTTGGACTATTTCGGTCAAAAAGGGTAAACCCATACTGGGAAACCCCCCAGCCGCACTAGCGTTGTTGGCGGATATATTGTTTTGTGTAAAATTTTGGGAAGACAAGGTTGCAAATATTCTGTGTTATATCAACCCCCGGACTAAATTTGTGTGTGGTGATATTTTGTAATTATTTATTGTATTGTATGGTTGGGGAAATATGCGTCTTGGTACTTTTTTGGGGGAGGGGGATTGGGTGTCTGCTGGAGTCTATTTGTTGTTTGTCCTTGTGGGTCTGCTTCTTTTAGAAAAACGGCGGCGTGTTGTATTTGTATGAGGACTGGACCAGATCAGGAAGTTCGAGTGATGGCTGGTGAGAATTGTTTGCCTTTGGCAAAAAGTCGGACTTACTTCCTTAAGGAGAAGTGGTGCTTGCGAGAGCAACACGCTGGACGAGGACTTGCGTTACGGCACCTGAAATACCCTTACCCCCGAGTACAGTCGCATACCAGTATGCGTGTTGGTCGCGCAACTACGGTAAGCGATCATGTATATCATGGTATTGATTTTGTTAATTCCGTACTTGAGTGTCGTAGGATCCCCGAAAGAAGACGCATGCAGAACTTAGGTCATCGAGCAACCGGTACAGATTATTGGTCCAATCTGATTATGAAAACACTAAACTTTAGATACTCTATCTCCCCAACGAAAATGTTGAATAAGGCGCGCGCCTTATTTCAGGACTTCTGCGGTAAGGTATTATAGTCGAAGTTATTGCTTTTAGGTATGGTTCCGGAAGACTAGACATAGACCCACTTTTCACAAAAAATGTGACAATTTTGGGAGTAACGGCAACCGTAATGCTTGTAATTTGTCTTGGCTTAACATGTTTTTGTTTCTTGCCAAGAACTTTAGAAAATAAAAATAGAAGAAAATCAAAATCAAACATGTCCCTTGCCCTACATTCAAGCACAAAGGCTTTGTTTGACATGATTATAGAGTAAAGTTATTCATGTAAATCTGGGAAACTATAATTCTCCATAGAATACCAAGGTGAGTCAACAGAATTGAACCCTATGAATAAAAGAATATTGATTTCATAAGTTCACAAAAAGGGCAAGTAATCTATATGATAAAATAAATAAGGGAGAAGGCTAATTTGATATAATAATAAACTTAGATAAAATACCAGATATGGAGAAAAGTGAACAGAAATTAGCTGCCAATCGAGAACAGGTTTGACGACATTGCGCCAAAGTCAATCCTGTTCACCCAGAACCCAGACCAGCTCCTGTACTGGTGCTGAATGAGCACGCAGATATAGAGAGCGAAAGCCTCAAGCGAATATCGAAGAAATTTGCGTTCGTCAAGCACAAGATACGCAATCCCAGCAGCCAAAAACATACAACTCCAGGGAGCATACCAGAGAGTATCATCAAAGACTACAAGTCAGAGCTGGATTTCTCGGAAAGCATATACCCTTTACCAATAAAGAACGTTGCCAACGATATTATGTGAAAAAACAGCAACTTCAGCTTAAGACTTCGTAATGCAAAGGTCAAATCAGTTAGCAGAAAACGAATTGGCTAAATCTAGTAGAGTAAGTAGCTTTCTTCAATGTATAATAATATTACTAATTCAGAATTAGTCCACTCCTTTAGCTATCCCTCTTCAAGAGGAACATTAGAGGTTGAAAATTGCTACCTGTGCAGTGTGGCTAAGACTCTATGGTGATCTCAAGTTTGTTAAGCAAGAGATTTTGGAAGCAGCCTTGAAGCGCATGTCCAAGGTGGTTAAACGTCGGGCAAAGACATGGTGTGGCCATTTATTGGGTCTCCAGCTTGAGTGGAACTTCTAGCTTTTTGCCTTTCTCAAAGTTCAACTCAAGACAGAAATGCTGTGGAATAAAAATGAGCTTGCCCGCCAGCCTCTGATCCAATCACACCACATCCCTCCCGCATGGAGCTTGCACTTCAAGTCGCCAGGTCAGCAGGGTGGTCAAAATCAGTTGCAAAGCGAATTCTTAACCAGGAAGTTGAGTATATACGCTATGGTAAAATCCCAGTTCCAAAACAGGGAAAGCACTGCAAGGTGGTTAGCTGGATTACCGATGAGGGCACAATATTGGCTATGAAGGAATACATGGCTCAGGCTGGTGAGGGTATGTTTATTGTGATTTTAATATATTTATTCTACTTATTCTTATAGACAGTGGACAAATAACTAATCAATTTTCTTATAGGAATGGATTCAACAGGGCTTGCAACAGCGATGACGAATTGTTGGAGTGACAAATATTCCCAGGTTGAGAGCCAAGCATCAGGTAGAGCACAGCTCTACACCATAGATGGTATTCAAAGGCGAATTATGAAAGCCTTGTCAAATCGCTCAGCTCGGGCATGGCTTGCCAAGTTATGCTAGAACAGCATCAGCAAAAAGACAATTTACGTCCGCCCGGCTTGCCCAAGACGCCTGGTACGTCCGGATTCTTCTTTTCTTACCCAATCGCGCCTACTGCCTTGCAACACCAATTTCCTTTCTCCAACACTCCATAGGCTGTGCTTCAGACCCTCCCCACCTACATACCTCTCCCCCCTGCCCTCTTCTTCCTATCACACCCGGCGGCCCTTGCCCTGCATGCTCACTCCCTCATTCTTTGTTCTTGATCTTGTCGTCGGGTGTCGACTAGATTTACCGGCTGGCCTCCTGACACTTCACGTTTATCCAAGTTCCTGGCATGAAGAAGCCGAACACAGGGGGGCTCCTGAACTCTGAATTCCGACTCCAGAATCCCACGCAGTGTTCGTATTCTTCATACCGGGGACCTTTATTTTTCTGTCCGACTGCGTCCGCTGATCTCGGGCTGATCCCCACCATTTTTCATATTCTAACCCATCCTCCGCCGCCTATCTCCGACAAAAAGACAATTGACGTCTGGCAAAACAGACTAGCCCCGGACGCCTGGTGCGTCCGGATTCTCACTTTGTTACCCAATCGCACCCACCACCTTGCAATACCAATTTCCTTTCTCCAAACACTCCATAGGCTGTGCTCCAGACCCCCCCCCGCCTACATACCTCTCCCACCTGCCATCTTCTTTCTATCATGCTCGGTGGCCCCTTTACGCCCACCCCCCATTCTTTGTCCCTGATCCTGCCATCGCGCGCTGACTAGATTTACCCGCTGGCCTCCTGAGACTTCAAGTTCATCCAAGTCCCCGGCATGAAGAAGCCGAACACAGGGGGGCTCCTGGACTCTGAATTCTGACTCCAGGATCCCCCACTATGTTTGTATTCTTCATGTAGGGTACCTTTATTTTTCTGTCCGACTGTGTCCGTGGGCTGATCCCCACCATTTTTAGTTTACCAACCCATCCTCCGCCACTTCTCCCAGACAGTGTTCTCTCTATCCGGATCCAGTCGGGCTTGTCCGTTGAATCAATAGTTCTTTGTTTTTAATATTTTAGGTTTCTATTTCTATCTTCTGACTAAATATGTACATAGAAAGTATCAATAAATGTCATTAAATATCCGCAGATCAATCCAGTAATTTACTGGCAATTGCCCATCCCCATAAGGAACCAAATGTGCCTGCCCAACCACAACTCAAATATTGATTAACCTCATATTCCGACCATTGCACCGCTTGGAGACTCGTTTATGCCAACTTGACACATCAAATCTGCCACCGTTTACCGGATCAAGTACTTGAACAAATGCTAGTCGACTTGCAACTCCTGTCTGCATATTTCTAATTTTAAAAAGCCCTACCAAGAGTGCTACGGCCCATCCGCGAAGTTCATCATACATATCCGGTCTGCCAGCCTGTATCCATACCCAATCATTTCTGGCACCAGAGTTTCGGAATGACTTCTTTCCTGCACAGCGCGCACGATGAACCTGGAGGATATTAGTTTCTTGAAAGGCTGGAACAGGAATTTCGAGCTGCGTCAATAGCTCAGCCGGACAAAGTTTCAGTTTGCTGGGGTCAACTGGAAGCTGCCGTTTATCAGTTATGGCCTGGCGGATGTAGTTAACCAATTCCACAGCCAAGTCATCTTAGGGAATCTCTAATTTATGGCAAAGCTGGAAAACTGTGCCGACATTCAGGGTCCGCCCTTTCAGGACTCGCCGTGAAATCTGGTGGGGCAGGCAGGTCTCTATACCTATCCTTGGATTAGAAATGCTGACGTTGCCAGTTCTAACCGCATCGCCCGCTGTCCGTAATACGTCTATTGCCAATAATCTCATTCCAATAGCGTGTTGCTGGCTGTATTGTGCCAAGATCTGTCATACCTCGTCATTTTTATTTGACCTGTAGTACCCTTCCTTGATCCGGTCTTTATATGCCAGCTCGCCGATATATGTGTAATACAGTGGAATAGACCCAAAGCGTCACAATGGCTGTACAAAGTGATTTAGGTAATGAATCTTAATAAAATGGAAGTGGTTTTCCCGTTGTATCAATTCTGCCAATTGATTGGCCCTTTCAATCCGGGCTTCGCCCAGTGGCCGACGCCGTTTGGCGGCAAATCCAGTGCCGACCGTAGTTCTGTGCTCATTCGCAATCCGTTCCCTCAATTGCCGATCCTGACATTCAGCCTGTGCGTGTACAGCCTTAGTTGTACGGAACTCGAGAAATATGTCCTTATTTTGTGAAGGGTCCGCAGATACAGTTCCATGTAACGGAGCGTCTCCGGCATTTGACTATAATACTGAGTCATCAGGGTCAAATCAATCAGTGAGTAGACACACTGTAATGCCCGCTTGAAAGGTAGTTGTTGAGAACTATCCGGATTTCGCAATGTGGACGCCAATACGGCTGAAATGCAAAGGCGAAGGTTTCGCATTTCCTTGCTTTGCCACTTTGTGACTTCCCGATAAGCCTTTTTTGGTACACGGAAACCGGGATAAGATGGCAATTCTTTCCAGATATCATCTAATGCCTACTGCCGTTTATGCTTTTTCAGGAATCCTTCTACCCATTTAATCATATGCTTAAATGTCTGAGATAGATGTTGTGTAAAAGGTCAGGTTTCTGAAGGTTAGCGGGGTTTACCCAGTAGAGTTCGGAGAATACATTGCGGTCCATTTTCACCCTGATTTGATGAAAAGAGTCCGCGATATGGGTGGCTTCAGTTTGTTTGTACTCCCTTGTCTTTCGCACATAATTGGCAAAGTCCTGTGGCTTATATGTATTTTGTTGATCCTGACCAAGTTCTGTCACTGGAATCTCACACTGCTGGCAGGAATTACTGGTTATTCTGTGCAATGTGGTATGCTCAACATGGTCAGCAATCCAGACTAATAAGATTGGAAAACATGGGCACATTTTTCCATCTGTGCAGTCCATGACGGCGCTGTCTTCGGCAATCTCCTGATATGGGGCCAGAATGAGATTGAAGACAGCCTGCAGAGCATCAGCATTCATCTGCCGCTGGGTTTCGTCGGCGCGGACTAATTCATGACTGATTTTTGGGGGCACAGGCAGCAAAGCAAGTAGTAGGATTGGCATCTTTGTTGGGCTGTTTCGCGTCCGGGAAAGGATATTGCCAATCGTTACATATACCAGCCACGCTTTCTTATCTCCCGAGAAGTTTGTGAGATGAGTCTGGTCAGATAATCCGACAACAGGGACTACTGTAGAGCTTGTGGGGAGTGCTTCCTATTAATAGATCTTAGTACTATAGAGGTAAGTGATCGCGGACTTATCATACCTGAGTTTCCCACCACCAATCTGCTGTGTGCATCTCAGAGTATAAATGATCACCACTTGAATCATATTCGTGTATCGGCGCATAAACCATATCTCCTCTGTAAGCGACCTGCCGGATGAGGTAGCAGATACAGGATACAATATTTCGGTAGTAGAACGTTGTAACGGCCCCAGGGGGTGGTGCCGTATATCGATAGGATAACGATACAGTCTCTATACCAACGTGCGGTATCTAACGAGACTTACGTACCGGAGGCTTAGACTAAGTTGTTTTAACAAACTTCTTACTATATCGCAACTACTAAGTAGTTCCTAATAGTAGGCGTTTGGTAAACCTAAGTGAATACTAAAGATTCTCGAAGCGAACTGAAGAAGTAACTGTTCAACCAAGTATATTGAAAACTCTGTCTGTCGAAGTCTGCCCTCTCTTAGTCCGGAAAATAGCAGGTCTTAAATAGACTTGTCAGGCAATCCCGTGCCTTGCTTAAACAAATAACAATAAGGCTCTGAAAGTGGCAGCCTTGAAACTCCTTAGGTATCAAACCTAACACATAGTGAGTATCAAACGATACTCAAAACCAAACATAAAACATAGTGAGTATCAAACGATACTCGAAACCAAACATAAAACATACTGAGTAACAAACGATACTCGAAACCAAACATAAAACATACTGAGTAACAAACGATACTCGAAACCAAACATAAAACATACTGAGTATCAAACGATACTCGAACCCAAACATACAACCTACTGAGTATCAAACGATTCTCGAAACCAAACATAAAACATACTGAGTATCAAACGATACTCGAACCCAAACATAAAACATACTGAGTATCAAACGATACTCGAAACCAAACATAAAACATAGTAACTCAGGTACCTGTACCGGTTACACCGCGAAAACAAAATAAAACCCTTATTTCAAAACATAAAAAACTCCAACATCATTCCTCACTATCGTAATCAGTATCCAAATGTGGTTCCCAAAACCCTTTGTCAAACGAAGGTTCAATGACATGAGATTCAGAACCATCCTTAATAGGAGAAAAACAAACTGTAATATACCCAGAAAAAACAATAGGAAATTCATCTCCTGGCATGTTGTCAGTCCACCATGCCTGTACCATCTCCATCGAATTCTCAAGTCCGTCGATAGGTTCCCAAGAGTTCTTGCTTGCCGGATATCCAATCCATTTGACCAAAAATTGGTCTCCTCCATGCCTTTGCCTATGATCCAAAATCACTTCCACTTCCCATTCCTGCTCTTCATTGATGAGGATAGGTGCTGGCTTAGCATGGGTCCTGCCCGGAAATCGTTGGTTATCATTAGGGTGGTAGGCTTTGATGACTGAATAGTGGAATACTCCCTTCTGCCGGCGGTACATCCTCGAATCCATACTGACTGTATAGTTCTATGTATGTTCATCGTATTTCAATACTGTAAAGGGTCCTCGCCATCGTGGTTGTAGTTTCCTTGACCTTCCAGATTCCGTCGGGAATTGGTCTCCAAACACCATGACCATTCCTCCTACCTCCACTGGCTTATCCTCATTTCTCCTCTTAGCTCCCCCCCTGGTAGACATCGCTCTTGCCAACCTCAATGCTTGGTAGGCCGCATTTCTGATCTCCTGATGTCTGGTGTAGTAATCGTCAGAGGCAGGGACTGCAGAGGGGTAGGTTCGGTAGGTATCCTGTAGAGGATAGTCTCGCCCATATACTCCTTTATATGGCGACATATTAATAGTATCTGAGTGTCCAGCGTTAGAATATGCTGTTACTTCAGGAAGGGAGGAGAGCCAATTGGTCTGACGGTTGTTGATAACGTTTCTCAGGGCGGTTTTAAGTTCCTGGATTTTCCGTTCAGCTTGCCCATTGGTTAGGTGGTGGCCGGGCGCCGCCATGATGTGTTCAACCCCCATGGTCTTGAGGGTCTGCTTCCAAAATTTGGAAGTAAATCGTGGGTCAGCATCGCTGACAATCAATGTAGGTACTCCATGTGGCGTAAAAATATAGTGTTGGAGTAGTTCCATGGTGGTTACTGCAGTAGCATTGACTGAGGTTGGGATTAGCCAGCTATATCCCACTGCTCTATCCACTACCACCAATACCGAGTCCTTTTCCTTTAGCCTAGTAAAAGGTCCCATGAAATCGATAGCATAACTTGAGCATATCTCAGAGGGGAAAGGGAGAGTAAGTGCTTCGCCTTCCAGTAAGGTATTTCGTTCCTTATTTGCCTGGCAAAGTTCACATTGCCTGACAAAATCCCTAAAGTCCTTCCTCATTTCTGGCCAGTAGATATACTCGGTAGCATATCGTAGGTTGCGGTCCGCGCTGTGGTGTCCCTTGTTGTGTATCTCACTAATCATTAGTTCCCTAAGTGTTTCTCCATTGACCCCATGTCCTTATGGTATGTAGAGGCAGTCGTCTCCTCCACGAGTAGTGACATAGAGTAGTCCATTACGGATGCTGTAGTGTTGCATCTTTCCTCCTCGGGATGTGTTGTTGGAGTCCTGGGCCAACTGGTAGACTGGGTCGTTCCTGTATCCTTTGATCATCTGTTCCTGCTAGATGGATTCCATATCGTTCACAACCTGTGTGATATCCCTCTCGTCCACCACCCTCTGCCATCTTGAGATCTTGTCCTCTTCTTCTTCAGGTATATCATTGTATACCTCATAGAGGTTTCGTTCGTGGTGGGGTAGCCTAGGCGGCTCAACGACAGGAACAATGTTATAGCTTGCTAATGGCCCTCCATAGAGGGGCTTGGTAGTTGGTGATCTTCGGGCTTGATGCTCTGGGCAGTCAGGGCTTTCGCATGGGATACCACTGGTTGTGCAACCAAGGGGTTCATGTAATCATTTCTGAATCTTCGATAGGTCCAGCCTGGGTCGAGTTGAGATGATTTCGTCAGGTTCAGTATCCATGTCCTCCTCCTTATCGATGGGGGGAGCAGTAGCTGGCGGGCTGCTGCCTGGGAAACCGCTATAAGTCTTGGTAGGTGGCTTCAATTCTTCGTGATCAGGGCATGCTGGTATATCGCAGTGTTAGGCACATTGGAAGCCCATGTATGAAATACTGGAATCCAGTGCACAGACCTCCAAAGCGCACAGACCCCTGCGCACAGACCTCAAAAATACGGCCATCATACCCCTGCGGCCCCGACGTTGGAACACTACGTTCGTTGCCGCACCAGTGGTAGTTGCACTCGCACTCAGGAATGTCCCTCCAGGGACCACTCGCAATAACACCATATACGTCGCGGCCGTCCGTCCGACCGGATGCTGTTCGCAGGATATATGAGAAGAGAACCTAGCGAAAATTATGCAAGTGGTTCGAACCAAATTGGTCGATGTCGCAAAAAGTTATAGGCCTTCAAAGTTAAGAGAACTGAGGGAAACAAAAGAGTGGACGCTTAGGCGAAATCTTTCCATAAGGAAAAAAGACACTAGTACGCATAGTGGAGATCAACGGTCCCACTCAGAGCTAGTCAGTAAGGGAGAGGCATTGCGCGCAATTAGTTATAGGTGCGATTACAAGCAAGAGTCATCCCGAAACCTGATGTGCATGCAGCCTAAGAACTCATACGCATTGAATGGTCTGACGACCAAGGAGTTGGCCACTCCTTACATGGCTCGGTGAAGAAAGTTATAACGTTAGTACCTATTTGGACTACGAGAACTCTGCACACCTATCTTTGAAGAGAATGACACACCCTCACGATTAGATGAATAGTGTATGTCTTCATAATGCTAAGCAAGTAGTCGAACAGTTGTCAGGGTCAGAGAGTGTTCGCACCTTTTAGTTAGTAGTTATTAGTTAGCCTGCGAACACTCAGACGCGGAATATAAATATCGAAGTGCCTCCCTTGCTACAAGAAATCATCAAGCACCGGAGAAGAGATCTGATCAATATAAAAAGTTATTACGCTACAAATCTTATTCTTACGCAATTATCTTTTATCTTACCTCAATTACTTCTCACGAGAGATAGTTACCTTCGAGCCTTCTTAGACAAATCTCCGAAGACCCCTACCCAGGCCTAGCCCGATATCATAGTTCCGCTATCGGCTACCCCTAACATGCAGAATGACCAGTGTATGGCTGAATGCTCTATTTCTTCCTGGCTCCTGTTGCTACCGATACTCCTATAATCATCCCATTCATTAATAGGAGCGCATTCCCGGTTGTCTTTGAAATCACATTCACTGCCACAGCTATCGTGGTCATGAATGTACTGAACCGGCAGGCTCTCATAACGAGACATGTTGCTCGATAGGTATTCTGTGTAAAGGGCGATAGGTTGGTTATCGGAGGGAAGTAGAGGATCGGACTCTGGTTCTTCTTGAGTAGGGTCTTTAGCGTAATGAGGATATTCGTTATCCTTCACATAGAGGCGTGACAAAGCGTCAGCTAAATAGTTCCATTTCCCTGGCCGGTATACTATTTCGGTGTCATATTGGCCTATGAATCCTCTCCAACGTAGCTGCTTCTTGGTTGGTGTTTTGCTCGTCTTCAGATGAATTAGGGGTTGATGGTCTGTGACAATCGTAAACCTGTTTCCTGCCAGAAGGTGTTGGAGTGCTGTGAGTGCATCCACAATTGCTAACGCTTCCTTGTCTGTGGTCCCATAATTCATCTGGGCGTTGGAGAATTTCCTACTATGTAATGCTGCCGGTCTTGCAGTATCAGCTGTTTCCCCTTGTCCTACCCATGCTCCAACTCCAGTGTCTGACGTATCGGTTATCAGCCATATTGGTAATGCTAATTCATAGTGTAATGGTTTCATAACCTCATTTTGTGCAACCATTCGCTTAACATTTTCCCTGGCTTGGTTATGTGTTGCAGTCCACAATAATTCCTCTGTTCCAGTAAGCACCGTGAGGGGTGGAGTTATTGTTGCTATGTGGGGCAGGAATTAGCTGATATAGTTAACCGTTCCGAGAATTTCCTGCAGTTGCTTTTTATTCTGGGGTGTAGTCCATTCTTCAATTTGTCTTATCTTCTCAGGTGATGGCTTTAGACCTTCTTCGTCAATTATGTGTCCTGGTACATCCATGTTGGTACAGAAAAATTCCGATTTCTTCATGCTTGCATAGAATTTTACATCCCTGAGTTTATCACAGACCTTGGATATGTGTATCAAGTGGTCTTCCTCTGTATCGGAGAATATGAGTATATCGTCAATATACACCCATACAAACTTTCTTAAGTAGTCGGTGAATAGGTCAGACATTATGCGCATGAATGTTCCTGGAGCATTCATATCTCCTTGTAGCATAACCTTGCTGACGAAACATCCAAAAGGTGACTTGAAACCGTTCTTATCCACGTCCTTTGGTTCCACTCTTGTTTGGAAATATGCATCACTAAGGTCTATCTTGCTTCGATATCTAGCTCTTGCTAGCAAATTCAGGATCATCTTCTGGTTTGGAATCGTTTCATCATCTTTGATGGTTATATCATTCCTTGCAGTGAGGTCAACCAGTGGCCTCATGCATATCTTATCTTGCTTTTCCTGGGCGAACATAGGGGCTGCTCCATGAACCGCTTTTCGTTCGATAATCTCGCTGTCTAATTTCTCTTCTATCCACTTCCCGAGGTCTGATACCCACCGTTCTGGGATAGAGTACGTTGGTAAACTCCTTTGTTCGGCTCCTGGTTTGAGTGTGATCTCATGGTTTATCTTTCTGAGTGGTGGTAATCCTTCTGGTATAACTTCCGGGAATACCTCTGGGTTTTGTTCCATTATAGTTTCGGTACTAACTATGGCCGCTCTTATGTTTCCGCTAGTAGGTGTGCAGTTAATCCTAACTTTCTGTTTGGGAAACACTGTTGCTAACTTGCCACATTCGATTGTAGCTTGGTATTGTTTGAGGAATGGCATTCCTATAAGGGCATCGTATTTTGCTAGATTTCCAACGATCATTTTGTTGCCTTTGGCACTGAGCCTTCCGACTGAGAGATCAACGATACATTCCCTATGGCTTTCTGATCGGGATCCTTTCATAGCCATGTGTATCTTGGTAGGTTTTTCCATTTCTGTACAGGGAATACCATGAACAGTGACGAAATTTGCGCTTATCAGGTTGGCTCCAATCATTCCTGTATCAAACAGGACTCTAGCTCCTTTTCCATTGATGAATATGGTACCTTCCAGCGCAAGTTGTGCTTTGATTGTTGCGGGTCGAGTAGCTTTAGCTGAGGCATAGCTTTCGATCTCAAGGGAGTTGATAGAGACTTCGTCATATTCGTCCTCTAGTTCTGCTAAGCTGGAGGATACTTCCTTCTTGACCTTTGTCTTTCCTTTATCGCTTTTGCTTGGGCAGTCTTTTGCTATATGCCCTTTTCGGCCACAGGTGAAACAGGCTCCTTTATCCTTTTGGTCCTTAATCTTGAAGGGATTAGTTTGTTTGTAGAACCCTTTCTTAGGTTTCCGATCCTGTTTCCGGTCTCTATAGTTGTGGTCTTTCTTCTCATGCTTGTCTTTTCCATAAGCTCCAGTGCTTCGGTTGATAGCATCTAGTCTTTCTGCAGTGGCGATAATTTCGTGAATTGATTCATCGCCTTCATATCGAGATTCCACATCTTGTCACAGCTTGGAGTGCATACATGTGAATAGTTGTTGGATGAAAGCATAGTCGCTAATGGTGTTAGGAGGTAATCGTGACCTGTGCAGGAGTAGTTCTGTGGCAACAGTCGCGATTTCGTGTACTTTGCCATTCTTGACTTGGCGTATATCATGGAACTCTCTATAGGTGTTGTCTTTCTGTTTTGATGACTGAAATCGTTCCCTCAGATAGGGGATTAATAGGTCCTTGGTGATATCTTCGCCATATAGTTCTGCAGTCTGGAATGCAGCTTCTTGTGCTCGCCCTTCTGTATATAGGATCTAGTAGTTCCCTGATCTTTCCACGCTCTGTCGTACTCCATGAAGGCATAGGTAGAGTTGGACTGAATTGTACCATCTGTCAAATGCTTCTGGTTTGAGGGCATCACCTTCACCAGTAAACTTCCTTGGAGTTGGTATATTGATGCTTAGCTTCGCTGTTGTGGCTGGGCTAGGTGTGGGACTTGCTGGCCTATTGCTAGGACCTACACCTTCGGACATTCTGTCTGAATCGCTGCTACTGTCTGAATCGTCAGGGTCGTTCGCTGGTTCAGCTTGGGTTGGAGTAGCCTTTGTAGGTGATTCCGGAAACACACCTGGGGTTGGTGTTCTTGCCTTCTCGAGTTCTTTGATAATTCCGCTAGGACTTGCTGAGCTTCGTCCCTGGATAGCTGCCAGGCAGCTTTGTCAATTGTGAACTGTTCCTTTGGGGCTTTGATGAATCGTCCTTGGCTATCTCTGGCCGGTCTCTTTCCTGCAAGCTTAGAGGCCTTGCCCCTACTTGGATCTTGAGACCACCAAATCTTTATAACTTGTTGAAGTTAAAACAATGTAACGGCCCCAGGAGGTGGTGCCGTATATGGATAGGATAACGATACTGTCTCTATACCAACGTGCGGTATCAAACGAGACTTACGTACCGGAGGCTTAGACTAAGTTGTTGTAACAAACTTCTTACTATATCGCAACTACTAGGGAGTTCCTAATAGTAGGCGTTTGGTAAACCTAAGTGAATACTAAAGATTCTCGAAGCGAACTGAAGAAGTAACTGTTCAACCAAGTATATTGAAAACTCTGTCTGTCGAAGTCTGCCCTCTCTTAGTCCGGAGAATAGCAGGTCTTAAATAGATTTGTCAGGCAATCCCGTGCCTTGCTTAAACAAATAACCATAAGGCTCTGAAAGTGGGAGCCTTGAAACTTCTTAGGTATCAAACCTAACATATAGTGAGTATCAAACGATACTCAAAACCAAATATAAAACATAGTGAGTATCAAACGATACTTGAAACCAAACATAAAACATACTGAGTAACAAACGATACTCGAAACCAAACATAAAACATACTGAGTATCAAACGATACTCGAAACCAAACATAAAACATACTGAGTATCAAACGATACTCGAACCCAAACATAAAACATACTGAGTATGTAACGATACTCAAAACCAAACATAAAACATAGTAACTCAGGTACCTGTACTGGTTACAAACGTGGTTAAATGTTTCCCGCTCTCTAGCGTTGCCTCCGTCAATGACACATATTCTCTGAATGGGTCCAGAGTTTCAAGCTGCTTTTTCAATGTGTAGGCGGACTGAAATAATCCGCTTCCCATACCACCCATGCCTTTGTCAAAGTAATCGTTAATCCGCGTCTTCAGTACCTTGCTCCGTACAAACTAGCTAGCCAAATTGAAGTTGAGCTCAGAACAAAATGGGGCCCATGGATCATCAAGCATGGTCTGGTTGAGCTCCTCATATTCAGTAACATCTCTAATTGGTCTGCCAGCACCCGTGATCATTTGCTGACTATATGGAATCGACTTATCCGGCTGTTCGGAAGCCTCCTCTGAGTCCGAATCATGCTCTATATTACTGCCTGTCTCCTGTTCGCTTCCCGAATGATATCCTAAAATTGCTGAGTCAGACTCATAGTCAGAATTTCCCCCGCCCTCTGCAAATTCATCTGGGTCACTAGTGACAGGTTGGTTGACTTCTTCCTGTATAAAAGATCTCCGCGCAGATGAAGTTCCTGGCCCAGAGTTCGCGACCTCATGGTGGAAAAGCATAATATTATAATGTATCGTCTGAGCGTGTTTTTCATAGGCAGCAGCGTGCTGATAACGCCGGCAACAATAGGGGCACTTCGTGGCCATCCTCCTCATGTTTGCCATTTCTGTTCTGTTTCTGTTTCAAGGTACTAGTATCCGGTACTGTATCGGATGCGGGAGCGGATGAATATCGTCTTGAAAGCTGATATCCGATGGCTTTCAAACTTGAAAACAAACTACAGCAGAGTCCCGGTGGTTGTCGGGAGGATCAAGCAGTTCTGGTTTAAGCTTTTCAAGTTAGGTCTTCAGACCGTTCAGAACAAGGATCTTGGCAGACTCCTGCGGCTCTTCTGCGGCTCAAAACTCTATTTCAAGCTTACATAATCTTCCAGAAGTAACCTCATGTTCGTCCTAAACCCTTCCTTGTTTCTACAGTGTACAAGTATTTACCTGATGAAAGCTGTCCGCGGCCTATATAAACAATGCCTTTTCTCCTTTCTTCCTTCCACGAACGATCTCCTTTCCACCTCCGGCGATTGAAATCTTATCACCATGAGAGATCATTGTCAACTCTACCCTCTCCTTCTCCTCTCCAATGATGGCCTCGCTGCCTAGGAGGGTGACGACAATCCCTTCTCCTTCCTCTATTATGGCCTCACCTTGAGAAAGTGTTGTTCTAGGGGTTGCTTGAAGGCCCTTCTCATCTTCTCTCCTCCCCCTGCTCTCGCAAGCCTCGCTTAGCGATTGCCCACAGTCGGCTTCACCTCTTTCTATGTTCACGGTTGGCGTTATGGTGTCCGGACCTCGGTGGAAGTACTTCCTTGGCCGCTGGCTTGTTCCTCACTGGGGTAAGTTTCGGTTAGTAACTTCGTGGTACTTGCCTTCATCTCTTGGTCAGAAAACATTCGGGCATGGCCCGTTTGTCGGTTGTTTCTAGCCAGTTGTTTTGCCCTCTACGCCCTCTCCTCGTCTCGTTGTTTCGTCCCGCGGCTGGGTTACAGCCACCCCCACGTCCCGCCGGCATCCTCGGCTTACACGGTCTGCCCCGGTCACTCGTTTTGGTTGGCATCCTCACTGCCTAGTTGGTCCACTCGCCCCCCACGACTGCCCATGGTCGCTCTCCTCAGTTACGGCAGTCAATGGTATTGCACTACCTCCTTGTGCTCACTCAATGCCTTGGATCAATGTAATTGCTTTCCGGTTTCTTTCGTGTTATGATTGCCACAGTTTTACAACGGGTGATGGCCGGCCCCCTTTTGAGTTCTTTAGTGTAGTTCTCTATTCTATGTCTCGGCTGGGTTTTCTTCTCATGGTGTTCTTGTTTGTCTTTCCTTTCACTTAGTATTGGTTAGACGTTACTCTCCTTGTTCGTCGTCCTTGAACAGGTATTTTGATTTTTTTAGGTGGTAGGAGTTTACGGCAAATGGTTTTCCTGTTGTTTCATGCTTGTGGGGTTTTGGGGATTTGCTTTGTCGTCCGCTTAGCCAGCTTTGTACTTCTCTCTTGCTCACGGGATCGTGTGGTTGGGCCCATACCAGAGGGTCTTGGGATGATGGCTTTTTCCACTGGCGCTGGGTTGGATTGTGGGGCTTTTTACTGTCATAGCTTGTGCTGCATATAGTTTTTGGGCCTCGGTGGTTGTAACTGAATATACTTGAGATAAAAGAACAAAAATACAAAAAAAGTAAAAATAAAACGAAAAAAATATCCTTCCTTCCTTCGAACTTGCCTCCCTTACCCCAGGGGAAGCAGTCCTGATCTCTCTACTCTACTCTGCTACACAAGGTCTCGCTTCATTCACTGGGCACTTCAATGCTCTCGAAAAATCTGTTACCCCCCCTCCGCACAGTCCTGGGGGCAGTGGAGGAGCTCTCCGACATGTATGCTGTGCTCGATGGTCGAGTAAGCGAGGTGCAGAAAGCCATAGATGCCACCAACACTACTATTTCTTCTTTGGGGAAAGAGACCCAGAGCTCGCTTAGAGATGTCGCATTCAGAGACTCCGTCCCCACTACGATTCGCCCCTCTCCCACTACCACGTTGCCTGTCGTCTCACCGAAACCCACTCCCCTCAGGCAAAATCAGCCGAAGCTTGGCCCTACTTATGCTGAAGCTGCGGCACCCCAACTCTCAAAAACGAAAAAGGGCAAACCCACGTCGGCGGCCTCCATTTCCAAGGCTGTCGCTGCAGATGGGCTCCCCCCAGCACCCACCTCCCCCAACTTACCCAAAGTTGAGAGACGTTTCTACACCCCCAGACTCACCCCACTCCCCCAC
>QOVD01001221.1:1126-23222 GCA_003521225.1 Tuber microsphaerosporum
GCTATTGTTTTCAACTAACGAGGTACAAAGACAGCCTGCATCATCAGATATGGCCAACAAAAACCTCGGGATCCAACCTGGCGCCAGTGGAAAAAGCCATCATCCCAAGACCCTCTAGTGTGGGCCCAACCGCACGATCTCGCAGACAAGAGAGAAAAACAAAGCCGGCTCAGCGGACGACAAACTAAATACCCAAAACCCTACAAGCAGGAAACAACAGGAAAACCACTTGCCATAACCTCCTACCCCATGAAAAGCAAAACGCTGCCTAAGCAGCACACCAAGGAGCGAAACGTGTAACCAATACAAGCAAAAGGAAACACAAACAAGGGGAACCCATGAGAAGAAAATCCAAACAAGATATAGAGCAAACACTACACTAAAGAACTCGAACGGGGGCCGGTCATCAACCATTATAATATGGAAGCAATCATAACACGAAAGAATGCAGCGAAATTACATGGCGCCATGGCCAGCAGTCGCTCAAGGAGGCGGTGCAATACCATGAACAGTCGTAACCGAGACATACAACCTGGGGCAGCCGCGGGGAGGCGAGTGGAGCCACCAGGCAGAGAGGATGCCAGCCGAAAGAATGACCCAAGCCGACCGTGAAAGGGAGGGCGAGGGTGAAACGAGGGGGTGGCTGTAACCGGACCATGGGACGAAGCGACCTGGAGAAGAGGGGGGGTGGAAGGCAAACGACTCGCTAGAAACGACCGACAAACAGGCCATGCTAGAGCGATTTAGGACCGAGAGGGCGACAGCGAGTACCGCGAATTTACTAACCGAAGCTTTCCCAGGCGAGGGGCAAGCCGTAGAGCCAAGGGCATACTTTCACCAAGGTCCGGACACCATAACGCTGACCGCAAACGTAGAATGGAGTAAAGCCGACCGGGGCGATCGCTGAGCGTGGCTTGCGACCATGGGACGAGGGTGTGGGCGAGAAGAGCCTTCAAACAACTTCTAGGACAACCCTTTCTCAAGGCGAGGCCGTAATAAAAGAGGAAGAAGGTAGTGTCATCACCCTCCTAGGCAACGGGGCCATCAAAGGAGAGGAGAGAGAGGGGGTGGAGTTGACTATGATTTCTCATGGTGTTGAGATTTGAATTGCCGGAGGTGGAGAGGAGATCGTTCGTGCTAACTAACTACCTGACGGTTTTTTTTTTTCTTTTTTTTGTTGTTTTTTTTCTTTTTTTTTTTTTTATATCCAATGCTATTGTTTTCAACTACCTAGGTACAAAGACAGCATGGATCATCAGATATGTCCAACAAAAACCTCACGATCCAACCTGGCGCCAGTGGAAAAAGCCATCATCCCAAGACCCTCTGGTGTGGGCCCAACCGCACGATCTCGCAAGCAAGAGAGAAAAACAAAGCCGGCTAAGCGGACGACAAAGTAAATCCCCAAAACCCTACAAGCAGGAAACAACAGAAAAACCACTTGCCATAACCTCCTACCCCCTGAAAAACAAAACCCTGCCTAAGCAGCACAACAAGGAGAGGAACTTGTAACCAATACAAACGAAAGGAAACACAAACAAGGGGAACCCATGAGAAGAAAACCCAAACAAGACATAGAGTAAACACTACACTAAAGAACTCGAGCGGGGGCCGGTCATCAACAATTATAATATGGAAGCAATCAAAACACGAAAGAAACCAGCAGAAATTACATCGTGCCAAGGCCAGTAGTCGTTCAAGTAGGCGGTGCAATACCATGAACAGTCGTAACCGAGGCATGTGACCGTGGGCAGCCGCAGGGAGGCGAGTGGAGCCACCAGGCAGAGAGCATGCCAGCCGAAAGAATGAGCCAAGCCGACCGTGTAAGCGAGGGCGAGGGTGGAGCAAGGGGGTGGCTGTAACCGGACCATTGGACGAAGCCACCAGGAGAGGAGGGGGGGTGGAAGGCAAACAACTCGCTAGAAACAACCGACAAACAGGCCATGCTTGAGCGATTTCGGACCGAGAGGACGACAGCGAGTACCCCAAGTTACTGACCGAAGGTTTCCCCAGCGCGGGACAAGCCGTAGAGCCAAGGACGTACTTTCACAAAGGGCCGGACACCATAACGCCGACCGCAAACGTAGAAAGGAGTAAAGCCGACCGGGGCGATCGCTAAGCGATGCTTGCGACCGTGAGACGAGGGGGTGGTTGAGAAGAGCCTTCAAACAACTTCTAGGACAACGCTTTCTCAAGGTGAGGCCATAATAAAAGAGGAAGAAGGTAGTGTCGTCACCCTCCTAGGCAACGGGGCCATCAAAGGAGAGGAGAGGGGGGGGGTGGAGTCGACGATCATTTCTCATGGTGTTGAGATGTCAATCGCCGGAGGTGTAGAGGAGATCGTTCGTGACTAACTACCTGACGGTTTTTTTTTTTCTTTTTTTTTTTTCTTTTTTTTTTTTATATCAAATGCTATTGTTTTCAAATACCGAGGTACAAAAGACAGCATGCATCATCAGATATGGCCAACAAAACCTTCACGATCCAACCTGGCGCCAGTGGAAAAAGGTATCATCCCAAGACCCTCTGGTGTGGGCCCAACCGCACGATCTCGCAGACAAGAGAGAAAAACAAAGCCGGGTAAGCGGACGACAAATAAATCCCCAAAACCCTACAAGCAGGAAACAACAGGAAAACCACTTGCCATAACCTCCTACCCCCTAAAAAACAAAACCCTGCCTAAGCGGCAGAACAAGGAGCGAAACGTGTAACAAATACAAACGAAAGGAAACACAAACAAGGGGAACCCATGAGAAGAAAAACCCAAACAAGACTTAGAGTAAACACTACACTAAAGAACTCGAACGGGGGCCGGTCATCAACCATTATAATATGGAAGGAATCAAAAGACGAAAGAAACCAGCGAAATTACATCGCGCCAAGGCCAGCAGTCGCTCAAGGAGGCGGTGCAATACCATGAACAGTCGTAACCGAGGCATGCGACCGTGGGCAGCCGCAGGGAGACGAGTGGACCCACCAGGCTGAGAGGATGCCAGCCAAAAGAATGAGCCAAGCCGACCGTGTAAGCGAGGGCGAGGGTGAAACAAGGGGGTGGCTGTAACCGGACCATGGGACGAAGCCACCAGGAGAGGAGGGGGGGTGGAAGGCAAACAACTCGCTAGAAACAACCGACAAACAGGCCATGCTCGAGCGATTTCGGACCGAGAGGACGACAGCGAGTACCGCGAAGTTACTGACCGAAGCTTTCCCCAACGAGGGACAAGCCATAGAACCAAGGGCGTACTTTTACCAAGGTCCAGACACCGTAACGCCGACCGCAAACGTAGAAAGAAGTAAAGCCAACCGCGGCGGTCGCTAAGCGAGGCTTGCGACCGTGGGACGAGGGGGTGGATGAGAAGAGCCTTCAAACAACTTCTAGAACAACGCTTTCTCAAGGCGAGGCCATAATAAAAGAGGAAGAAGGTAGTGTCGTCACCCTCCTAGGCAGCGAGGCCATTACGGGAGAGGAGAGGGAGAGGGTGGAGTTGACGATGATTTCTCATAGTGTTGAGATTTCAATCGCCGGAGGTGGAGAGGAGATCGTTCGTGGTAACTACCTGTCGGTCACGGCCCCCTTATATAGGCCTTCCTCCATCAACCGTAACCCTGGTGACTCATACCCTTGCGTCACACCACGTCATAACTCGTAGCGAGCCATATGCGAAATCCATCAGCTGACTTCCAACAATTCATATGCGCAACATACCTAAACCAATCATAATCCAAATAATAAGTTCTTTGCGCAACTCCACCCACATGAGTGAAACCCATGACTAGTAATGTCAGTCCTGTGCAAAAGTTATATATCATATAACTACAATCATGTGTCATGTAAAAACATCAACCAATAACATTATAACGATGACATCGCAAGTGCAACTCAATTGAAACAAATCACCAACCTATGACTCATAACCATGAGTCATGTGAAACCATATTCTTTGCTTAGTCAGGTTTGTGACTGGCAGGTGGTTGTAGGTCAGGAGCCCCCATGGGCAATCTACGGGAAAAACGAAATCTCTCCCTCGCCCTATCCCCCGACCAGAGTCCCGTATAAGATATGGCGCGGAGAAGAGATGTGATTTTGCCCCCAGGCCTGAGTGAGGGCTGGGTGGCTGAGAGAAAACCTCCCCCACCCTCTCCCGTAACGAACACTACTATAGTCAGATGTTACTTCGATTACCTCTGTCATAGCTCAATTCCTTATAAGGAATTCGCTACTTGTACTAGTCAATGTGCCTGGTAGAGGCCTTGTTTTAACACCATCAGGCTCACTTTATGCAGTGGTCCTTCCTCGCAGTTGTTCTATGGTCAGATCTTCATCTCGTTACTTGATAGGATGCCCTTAACTTGGCTGCTTGACTTCGTTATGGCTGTGGCCTTGGTCCTATCTCTAAATCAAGACACTCATATCCTAACCCTTATCCTAGAAAGTGGAGTCATGATGCACGCGACGTATAGGACGCAACAAGTGGCATCAGATATATCACGCCGCGGCAGCTGCATAATAGCACCCAGATCCGGCTTTGCTACTGTATACTGCCTGTGAAGCCACACGTCTGATACATCAACTTATATTGAATATTATCTCTACAAGTTTTACCCGATGAAACAGATTTTCTTGGAGGTACAATTATCTAAATGCATAGTGAATAAGATTGAGCCAGAGCAAAGGGAACTGCGAAGCCAAAGGGTACAGATAGAGCAGGCAGCCATTCGCTCCAAATGGTACTGAGTCCACAATGAGGATCCTGCAGAAAGAAACAGTGGACGCTAAGACTTGACATATTTCAAATTACATTTCAACTTTATTAAGATCTATCTTGTAAGTGACTATCATGATCAGATGTGCCAGTTTGGGAATATTCCAATATATTGCACAAAGTTTGGGGAACTTGCACCAAAGAATCAAATGAAGTACGGATGGCGACAATCTAAGAAACATGATCTAGCAAGACAGATTATGCACAACACCGTTGGTCTGCATAAGATCAAGATCAGAGTTCTGCCATTAGACTCTATCCGACATCCTGAAGTTGATCTCCCAACTAAGGTCTTGCAAAATTTAGATACAACGAGTACAGATGCCACAACAGCCCCAAATGCCTGGATCCTGAAGGGATGTGTTGAGGTGGTGACCGATATTATGGATTTTGTTAAGGTCTGGAGGTATTACCAGGGAGTTTTTATTGCGAAATCCTTCGATATAGCAGGAGTAAATTACCGACTGAGCACCGCCTTCCTGAGTACCATTGCATACTTCGAACTCATCCTATGGAACTACTGAAGTAGCTTGAACTCACAGTTCCCGCATTCCAAGTACTCAATGTTTACCACATCCACTGTGAACTGTGCAAGGGCAAATTGCTATTCAGCAATGAGGAGTGTAAAAATAATTGACATTTCATGCAAGCTGCAGGAGAAGAGATATATAGTGGTCTAAGAGGGCATCTCCGAGCAAAGCTCATGGCACTCTTCAAAATCAAGTAGTATACATCTGAGAGAGGTATTTGGCGACTCTCAAGCGTTCAGATTTTGAGCACAGTATAGACTCGACGTCTATCTGATGCTTACTACCTTGTTACTGTACAGCAGAGAGAGGACAGGCGGGAGTCACCATTGTCGAAATAGGGACGATCCTAGGACTGGCACAACTGATGCCGGAGGCAGACCGGTGCTGCCTATTGAACAGCTGTATTGATAAGAGGACATTTTATGAGATTTGTTAACCTTATGCAGAGCTAGCTCTGGGGTGCTTACGTATCATGCCTACTAGTAGGGTTAGGGTGATTAATTAGTGGGGAATCATGCAGCATGCGATACGTAGGGTTGAGTATAATGCAAACTCTGCCAAGGGTTGCCGATCATGTATTTCAAGTTAGCGGTATATATAATACTATCTAGAAATGAGAGAATGTGATGGAGAATCAGTGGGCAGTCCGGATTGTGATCGTGATTATGCAAGTGACGCGAATGAGACCTCTGGAGTCCGTCAGGACGTGGGGAAGAGGAAGATTAGCAGAAAGGTCGTCCGGACGCTGGCGCGAGACGACATCCCATCTGGATGGAATGGATGGTTACTAGGAAAGTCAGAACGCAAAGGAGTCAAAGGGCGGTTGCGACGTAGCACAGGATGCATGAGATGCAAGTAACGTAAGAAATACCTCACTTGCGTCAGCACGCAACACCGACCTATCTGGCACTAGGTATATTTTTGCTCATATTGGATCAGTTAGCAAGTGTACTAGAATTCGAAATATAATAGAAGGCTAACAAAAGATATATTATAAAATATGTCTCTGTTGTAACCTAGGTCCTGAGCGTGTAAAGGGAGTACCCAAAACTCTATCACCTGAATATCTGGTATTGCGCCAGGTACCTTTAGCAGAATCATATGTTGTGCCATGTGCATTGAGGAAGATTAAGTATTCCATCAGGTGTGTTCAGGAATATTAAGCATTGGACTCGGTGTAATCCGGACGAGTAAGTGTTGCGCCAGATGCAACTTTTGATAGTCAGCAGTGGTATTTGCGTTCTCATTTGCGATTCAGTTTATGTACTCTAGGTGCATCAGACCCCTAGGGCGCTCTTGACCTAAAGTCTTATTTATGTTGATTTACCCTGCCACCCCTTAATCTCCTTAACTGCCACTACATTACTCCTCTAATTTCTTCAAGAAGTATCTTTTACACTTGTTCATGCCAGCCTGTACTTGCACCACAGCTCCCGCCCATGATTCCTCTTAGAAAGCACATAGTATAGTGCCTATGCCTCTTGGTCTCCATATACACCTCCATAACTACCCCTCTGATTCCTACCATAACAGCACCCAAATTGATACTCTTGACCACTTCAAAACTCCTGATTTTCCCTCTGATATTCTGAAAGTCCTTTATACTAATACAAAGCAAAAGTAAAGATTAAATTGATACAAGTTATACAATAACTACCAATATAAATAAAACCACCTTCACGCTAAACCCATGTAAAGAAATACTTGAAATTATCGCAATATAACTTACTTGAATTCTATTTGTCCCAACAGTAGAGGTAACTGGTCACATTTGTTGTTATATTTTTCACTGGAGCTGTAAGAGAGATTGAGCATATACCAAAATATCATGCCTGGTACTTCTACAGTATGGCGCCAGCACACTAGACCCAACCCTCTTGACAATGACAGTGACCAATATTTCAGCCAACAACAATAGCACCTGCAGTTTGAACTTTTAAAATATCTCCTCTAAAGCTTTTCTAATTAGTTATTAGACCATATTTCCAGAGGGATTTTCTTTTTACCCTTTTAGTTGGGGCTGCAGAGGCCTTCAAGTTTGTATGGGAAGGAGGGCAGTGAGACTTGTATGGGGAAACAAGGTTGCGCTGAATAATTAGCCAGGAAAATTCCTAATTAGGCGTGGTTTATTACCGCTTTAGGACTTGTGTCCTCAGTCCTGCGTGAGACTAAGTGCTGGTTCTAAGGTGCTGGCACCATACGAGTTCACTACCGTATTAACTCGACAAATTGATTATCTCCGCGGAGGGTTTTAAACTCCATAGCTGTGCAAACGATCCCTGTCGGGCTGGTAGCTTGAGCTAACACGATCTCCCTATTTCTTTTTGGTTGACTGCTAGGCTTCATTAGGCCAACTACGGAATTTGAGGCTCTGCACGGACATAATGAATTTGTCGAGTTAATACGGTACCGGTACCGCTACTAGCACAATCATGGGTTTCATCGCTGGTTTCAGTCTTACGGATGAGTAAATTTTGATCCCTCTCGATAGAGCTTGATTTCGCGTACCCATTCAAGGGCGTTATCCCTTTTTGACCATCCTTCAGTCCCCGATCCCGCTCTGAGTGTCTTTTCTACTTTACTTCTGCTCCGCTTGTTTAAGAGATTTTATCACGTGCCTTATACTGGAGGCTCTACTTCGCATTTGGTGCGTTGTCTGAGGTTAGGATTCTTCTCTTGAGGGATTAAATTGAGTTAACCCCAGACCACACCAAGTAAGCATACCTGACCGTCTATTTCGAGCCATAAGGTTCATCGCGATAAACATTCTGCTCCCTGTTCTATCGCAGCCTTAATTCTCCGACCCTTGGCCGGGATTCAAAATCGTCCGCAAAATATCCCATTCAAGTTTTGACAGCCAGTATCTTGAACCTGGAACAAGATGTCTAATAACGACAGGTGTGTTAGGCCTTCTTCGCTCCGCTTGTTTCCTCGAGTTACATTACCTAGAAAGCTGATGGCTAATTGAAAATTCCCCAGTAAAAGCCCTCAAATCAAGGGAGCCGCAAGACGTGCGAAGAGCAATACCGCAATAGAAGTCGGACCATACCCCCAAAAATCGCATTCATGCCCTATACCGTCTTGCGGGCGGTTATTCAAGAGATTAGAGCATCTTGAAAGGTTAGCCCTTCCCCGCAAATCCAATCCATCAGTTGCCCAACAAACATCCACTAACACGGCCCAGACACGAATGCACCCATAGGCAAGAGCGACCTTATTTTCCCCATCACTGGGACGGATCCCTTGCCCAACCGGACAATATAGCCCCACATTGCCTCCTCGATAACCGCGACCGCGCATCAGGTAATGCTGAAAACTATTGTGGTTTTTATTGCAAAGAGGGTTGGGGAAACGAAGAGGACCAACTCCAGGCAATCGAGCGCGTATCAGAGACTTCAGAGCATGGAAGCGGCATGCAACAATTTACGCCATTGATGAGGATGCCCCCACCCATACCTCCAAGGGGAATTCTTAGCGACGTCGGGCTACAGGATATAGTAGAGCCAACGTCCGAGGCCTACATGAGAGAACAAGAACTCAGGCCCCAGGACAATGGCCACTTCGACTCCCCGTCCCATGACTCCATCCTAATGTCTCAGGCACTTGATCTTTTCGGGTACTCCCGCTATGCCCCCTCCTCCCCCACTAGTCGCACCTCTACCCCCACAATCCTCAAAATCACTGATTCAGATTACCAGTCACCTCTAGGTAGGGGCCTGCACCCCTGCATGACAGTAAGAGCCTAACATCTCATCTAGCCTTCTACAGGCCGTCCCTGCTTACCTCCCCATCACCATCACCTGAGTTAGTGGAAACCTATTGTGCACCTGTTAGTGAACCATCAGCATGGAGGTTGAATTACAAAATCGGCACTGGAGCCTGCGGAACTGTATTCCTGGAGAACGTACATCTACCTGGAATGAAGTGCCCTGAGTTATGGGCCGTAAAGAGGATACCTCGGGCTTTGCCAAGCTTCACTCTCAAGCGGTATCAAGCTGAGATCAACAATTTACAGGCATTAGCAAGAGTAAGTTTTGCCGCAACTTGCGTTATTTCATAACCGGCATTAGTCGCACTCAATATACGTCAAGTCTAATCTGACATGTGGACAGCACGAATGGTTCGTCAAATTCAACTCTAGCTATGAGGACACCCACTACATGTACATTGCTATGGAGTATATCCCAATGGGGGATATGTCGCAAAGCTTTGCCGATGGCTATATGTGGAGCGAAAATGATACAAAGGTTGTCATCAAGCAGCTTCTACACGGATTAGCGGTAATGCATAAAGAAGGAATCACACATCGCGATCTGAAGCCCGAAGTATGTGCTCTTCTTTCATAAAACACCATTGTCAAGACCTAATAGTCGCCAGAACATATTCCTTTACCTTCCAGAGAATCAGACCCATGTCCTCCGTGTCAAAATCGGTGACTTTGGTACCTCAAAGCGCATCCAACCATCCAATGCCTCAACACACCTGAAAACCACCACTGGCACACAGGGTTATATGGCGCCTGAAGCACATGACACATCCAAACCGAAGACCAACAAGGTAGACATCTGGTCTCTCGGGTGTATCTTGTACAGGATGTTCACTGGCAAGTTCTTATTCAATGACCCGTTTGAGGTACTGAAGTACGCCCTTACCGCATCCTCCTCGCCCCCGTGGTTTGACAGTATCGGCCTTAGTATCCCTTGTCTCACCTTCGTCTGCCACACTCTGCAGCCAATTCCCAAGAATCGGCCGAGTGCCGAGGATTGTCTGAAGAAAGCCTGGATCGTGAGCGAAGTTCCAGAGCCTGAGTGCTCTATTGGAGAGGGCCTATATACAAGGTTGTCTAAGATCAACCAGAGAGCGCCTGATGTGCACTCATTCCCGGGTATGGCCGCAAATCGGGCAGTGGAAGGCAGCTCGGTGCTACAAAACCCCCGGTTATTACTAGGTAGCTGAGAGGTGTCGCTAGACGCAAAGAGTAGTTTTCTATGGTTTTTCCTTGTGCTATTTCTCTTTGTTTCCATTTTCTAGTTCTCGAAAAAGTCAATCATGAACGAACAATTTGATAGCATGTTCCCTCCACGTTCCCTCAGAACCCCTACCCTGAAATGGGAATCTTTGATTCTCCCATTAGTGAGTCCACGCCTTTGTTATATATTCCCTTTTTCTATATTTCGCATTTCATTTTTACTTACCTTGGCTTTGGTTTCACACTAAGTCGTAGTATTTTTGATTTATCCATAGTGAAGAAAGTAAACAATAAACATAGTTCCGTATACATAAGAATCTCAATTCCTTGCTTCTCTTCTCGAGGTTACTGGTAGAGTCCTCTTCTATATACTAAGCATTCCCAACCTCCGGTATCCATTTCAGCCATTCCATTCCATTCCTGTCATTCCAACTATGCCACTTCAGACATATCATTCCAGACATACCATTCCAATCCCAGGTTATCAGGAAGTACAACATCCATTCCGCACAACACATAGCATGCACAACTTGTAAGATTTGACATTTCCTCGTTGCTCTTCTGTCGTGGCTCTTGAGTTCATTATACTCAGTCCCTGTTTGTTATGCTAGTTTTTCTACCCCAAAGTGTGATGATGAGAGTATTTTAATAATTTCTTGTGGTCGGACAGACCATTGTTGAGAGTATTTGTCTCCTTAGCCTAGTGCTGCCAGAGGTTTTTGTACCTTAAGCGGATGATTAATGAATTGTATAAACAAACAAAATAAAAATAGCCATTGACATTCCTCTTATACTCGTTACCAACAAGACTGCTATCTATCATTATATTATAATACTGTTGGGGGCGATATTTGATCACGAACGATCTCCTCTCCACCTTCAGCGATTGAAATCTCAGCACTATGAGAAATCATTGTCAACTCTATCCTTTCCCTATCCCCTCCTCTGATGGCCTTGTTGCCTAGGTGGGTGAAGACACTCCCTTCTTCTTCCTCTACTATGGCCTCACCTTGAGAAAGCGTTGTCTTAGGGGTTGCTTGAAGGCTCTGCTCTCCCCGCTCCATGCCCTGCTTTCGCGAGCCTCGCTTAGCAATTGCCCCCAGTCGGCTTTACTTCTTGGTACGTTTTTAGTCAGTGCTACGGTGTCCGGACCTCGGTGGAAGTACTTCCCTAGTCGTTGGCTTGTCCCTTATTGGGGAAAGCTTCGGTCAGTAACTTCATGGTACTCGCCTTCTTCTCTCTGTCAGACAATATTCGGGCATGGCCTGTTTGTCGGTTGTTTCTAGCAAGTGGTTTGCTCTCCACCTCCTCTTTACGCCCTATCTTTGTGTCCCGCGGCTCGGTTACAGCCACATCCTTGTTTCGCGTAGCCCCTCCGTTTACACAGTTGGCTCCGGTCACTCCTTTTAGCTGGTATCCTTACTGCCTGGTAGCTCCACTCGCCCCCCGCGATTGCCCACGGTAGCACCTTCTTGGTTACGGCAGTTCATGGTATTGCACTACTTCCTTGAGCTAACTCAATGCCTAGGGTCGATGGACTTGCTTTCCGGTCACTTTCGTGTTATGATTGCCTCTTTTTTATCTACAGCGTGATAGCCGGCCCCTCTCTGGATCGTTAATATAGTTTTTTCTATGTTTCGACTGGTTAGGTTTTTTTTTTCTCAGCGGTCAATACTTTGTTTGTCTTTCCTTTCGTTTGTATTGGTTAAGACTGTACTCTCCTTGTTTGTCGTCCTGGGACGGGTTTTTGACTTTTTTTTTAGGGGTTGGAGGTTACGGCAAGTGGTTTTCCTGTTGTTTCCTGCTCGTGGAGTTTTGGGGTTTTTACTTTGTCGTCCGCTTAGCCTGCTTTGTATTACTCTCTTGTTCACGGTATCGTGCGGTTGGGCCCACACCAGAGCGCCTTGGGATAACGGCTTTTTCCACTGGCCCTGGGATGGATTGTGGTGCTTTTTTCTGCCATAGCTATAGCTGCACGGAGTTTTCGGGCCTTGGTGGTTGTAACCGAATATACTTGATACAAAAAAAAAAAAAAAAAAAAAAAAAAAAAAAAAAAAAAAAAAGGGTGATATTTGATCTGCATATACTAGGTTTACTTTTGCTACATAGGTTTAATTTTTGGATATTCTGCATGGTTGTTCATGAGGATGCTTTACTTAGCTTGCTAAACTATGACTTCTTTACAGGATTCCACGGTAAAGGGATTTCACTGCGTAACGAGAATGCCCATACATATAACCCCTGTCCTATAAAAGTTCTATTGGTTTTCTCGCCTCACCGCGGGCTCGCTTCGCTGTGGGTTACCATAGAGGAGACCCAATGTCCTTTAAGTACTCAGTCCTACATTTTCGTCTCCTCTATTTCTGCCCTGCCTAGCTCTAGTTAGTTGTAATGATTGCTTGTGCTGCTAGTCTCCGCATCATACCCTCTTTGCATCTTTGCCAGCCGTGTCTCTTTTCTGGTAATTAGACCGTGTTTGTGGACACGGCTACTATTGCATGGCGCCGGAATTCGGTTTGTTTGGTTAGATCTTAACGTCATACGCTAGCGGTCTGGTTTGCAAAAGCCCTTCCATTATGAGTTTATTCCCCTACTATCCTGAGTCCTGCACCGGATCCCTCTATGCATGCTTGAGCCACAGCCCCTAAGGCAGCGCAGTCTCATGGTATGATTCCCTGCTTAGATCTGTGTCATGAGGCTCTGAACGACTCCAACATGGGCTCAGCCATCTCCACGAGGTGAAGGAACAATCCCGATTCCGGATTGTTTTTTCGCTCCGGGTAGGGTATCGTCCCACGACAATTCCCACAGGATGCAGCGAATTCTGCCCTTAGAATTACTGCTAGACACCTAAGATGCAGGAAGTGATCGGGGTTTCTTCTCGTGAATAGCCGGCAGCTACTGCTTCGTATACAACACCTTACTTCGAGTATGCAGCAAATATCTACTTTTTTCGTGCACCATATAAGGTGAGATAGGAGTCAGGGAACTATGACAGGAGCCATTATTTGCAGAAGCTGAAGGATTATCCCCGAGACCTGGAGGATATACATCATATACCCAAAGCCGATGGAAATTGGTATTAATGAGTTCTCCGGATATGGTACCTGGGCTATACTTCCTTTGGAAAGGCTTCTTAACACTAGGGGGCCTTTCGGGGCAGGTGGTTTGTCCAATTCTAACTTGTTGCAACGGCAGGATGTCACGGGTTAAGGTTCACGCCCACTTGTGAGATAGAGCACCAAATTTTAGCGAGTTAAGGGAGTGGATCACGAATTCTCTTGCCGCGGTGGGAATAGCATTTTCCCTTGGCTCACTTCCCAACGAGACACTAGGAATTCCACCCTAACCAACAAACTCCTACCTCCCAACTTCGCTTTCTAAGAGAGTAAACATAGTTATCGTAGAGTGAGCGATCCATAACTCCTTGTACGCATTGCAATATCCCTCTACTTATCCGAACACATCATTTTCCTAATGGCCTTCCAGTACCTATATCCGAAACCCCGAACCCGGCGAGGCAAAGCACTAGGCCCCGGTGAACGTTAGCGCCAAATCCGAGAACAGTGAGCAAAGAACTAGGGAGTACTCGTTTGTGGGAGCATGATGGAGGGGCCCTGCTACCGGGAGAGCCATGAAGTGCATTTGGTATACGTTACCCTAGCAATACCTAAGCCACCCGCAAGCCTAGATGCCCCCCACTTCCACCCCTTACTCAGAGCATCAAGAATCTGCCGAAGAGGTGTTGACACAAGCACTAGCCCTTGATGCTGCTCACTTTTGCAGATGCTTGGACTACATCTAAGGGAGACTAACCCTGACCCTCGAGAATCCAGCAAGAGAACATTTTATGATCTGCAAAGGAACACGAATTAGAAACTGACATACGGGAGTATTGTGTGCCAATTGAGGGTTTGATGCTCTTTAAAAAACATCATGTGGCAAAGGAACGTGCTTCCGCTACTGGGTAAGAGCAAATTTTCAATTGGGAGCATTTTTTTCTTACCAGTAAGATAAGTTACGATAATATTATTTATCTGTTTTCTAAGCACGCATCGTAGAAGCGTTTTACCCTTCAGAAAATTCCACCTTAACTCGCTGGCAAGGAAGTTTTTTCGCACTGCATATCAATCACATCATACACAGGTTCCTCCCCCACCTCTGAATTCCCGGTTCACCTTCTCTACAGTAATTACAGCTCGACTTAGCCTCTCCCGCCAACCCTTCACCGAAGGGTGACCTCTGCACGCCCTTACCTAGAATTTTCTGCATCAAGACCCCTAAACTTCGGACCCACGTATCACTACGCTCCTCTTTTACCTCGTCTAGCGCTCATGTGCATCTTACGCATCCATTCAGCTGAGACGTCAACCTCCCAGCTGGAGTCTCTGAATTGCGATTGAGATTCAGGTTAGGGAAATAGAAGGAGCTCCGGATTGAAATTCTTCGAAAAACTGTATATAAAGGCCACATTTCCCCAAGCTCTCTCTCCATCATCTCTCTCGGTATCAGCCAGCTTCTCCATCTAAGACAAACATCCTTTATATTTTAAGCTTCTTCGCACTATATTAACCCCATCCACTATGCACGCAATGCTTGTTCGTTCTCCTCTCGCTTCCTACAGCTTCACTTCTTCCAAAGGAACCAACCTTCACGTTTGCTATCAAGACAAGTCTGGCAATATCAAACAAAGCTTCTTCGATTCCAAGTCTGGATGGCGCACCAGCCCCAACGGAATCGTTGGTAAGGCCGATCTCAACAATGGACTGGCAATCACTGGCTGGGCCAGTGGTGATGAAGTATACGAGCTATCCACAGTCTTCTGTTTCATATTATACTCACATGGTCTAGGAGCGTGTCTACTACATCGGAGAAGGTAACAAAATTGTTGAGATATTTCAACCCTATGCGTTCATATCCTGGTAACACAGCTAACCAATATCTCATCTTCAGCGCTGCTGGAGCGCAAGCAAGGGCAGCTGGTACGACGGCGAAATTACCGGAAAGCATACTGCCGCCCATTACTCCAACCTTGCTGCCATCAGCTTTGAAGCCAATGGCACCTTGACCATCCGTGTCTACTACCAGGACAACGACAATACCATTCGTGAGCTCTACAGAGACGGTGAGGGAGCCTGGTTCACTGGTCACAGTTTCCCCGAGGCTATTCAGGGCAGCAGCATCGCTTGCACTAGCGTTCCTCGTGGAGGCTATTGGCACTGGCTCTTCTGCCAGGGTTCCGATACCAAGTTCCGTGGGTATGTTATGGCAAACACCAGCCAGTGGAGAGATGGTAGGTTGCCCATGCTTTGAAGAATCGTAGCCGGCCCATTTGCTAAATCTTCTCACGAAAGGCCTATTCAAGTCCCAGCTCGTGTATGACCCTTGTGCCTACATCGCCTGTGCCTCGTACGACAACAAGGACGGAAAGGACCAACACCGTGTCTTCACCATCGACCGTGATAACAAGCTCTGTGTGACCGAATGGAATACTGGTACCGGCTAGAGTGAGACAAAGCAGCTCACAAACGCCATCCCGTTCTCCCCCCTCGCCGCTACTCCAGTTGCCGGCTCTACTCAGTCTGTCAGGGTCTACCTACAGATCACCTCCAGCGAGATTACGGAGTGGGGTACCGACGATGGAAAGAATTACCAGCAGTATCAGAAAAATCTCCCGACTAATTAGGTCAAGATAAGGAGTTTGCTCTAGGCCACTGGTTAGGAATGATTATTGACTTTAGGCATCACATCTGTTGTTTTGTTTTTGCTTTTCGCGATGGAGGGGAGGGTTGGAAACAGCGGTGACTGAACTTTCTGGGTGGAAGTGGGCTCCTAGCGCTAGCGTCTTTCTTTAACATGTTTCCAATTGCTTCCGAATGAATAAATATGATTTTGACGTCAATGTTTGATTATATCTTGCTTTGTAATCGAGTGGCAGATGGTGATGATAGACCACTAGCACAGTTCCGCCCTGCAACGACCTGTCGACATGTGTTGAGAGCTGATATTCTTATAGTTTAGCAGTGAGCTGTGATCCCGGGAGGATAAAATTAAGCGTTCTAGAGCCATTCAATTTCTGTAATTTCTCCACATTCTTACCCGGGCTGCCTTACTATGAATCCGTCCGCCAGATGTGAATGCCTCCGCTAATCCTATTCAGGCTGCTGTGAGCACCAGGTGCATTATAGACCCCCGGTGGAATGTCTGGAGAATCCTTGCCCGAGGGTCATAACAGAGTTTGTGGTTGCTCCCAAGGCTATTATGACGAATGGTTGCCGAGATAGATTCCTCATTTGTTGGAGTTGACGGAAGTGGATGGTGGACGGACAAAGATGTGGGGGTGGATGTGACAGGAGGGTACGATGAAATATTACAGAATGTCTTTGAGTGATTTTATTTGTTCTAATGTTGAAAGGAGAAGAAAGAATCGACATCAACGGAGATGCTTTATGGCCATGTCTTTCATTTATCACCGTTATAGAAGTACGCAGGCAAACGGGGTTACACACGGAGTGAGATGAAGGAGTGTGGAGAACAATGGAATGGTTAAGATAGTTTCCTTATACTCTATATTCTTATGTTTGTCTAGTTAGTTTGGGAGGATGAGCGAACGAAGTTTCTGATCATACCTGCCCTTTTAGTCTAGCCCTAGGCTAGTTTGCGTGTTCGCGTGTTTGACCTTTGCGCCTCTTATCAGTCACCCCACGGTAGCCCTCTCCCGACATTATTTACAAAGACAGCCCGGCTGGAATTCCCATCGGAAATGATCCTCAATAATCACTCATTATCTCGTCGGCCCTGTCAACTGGACCCATATAGTCCGGGCGCTAGGCCATATCCTCTTGGTCCACCACTTCTGAGAACCCCCGCCATTGGAAAGGGCTCGGTATCAACTAAAATGTGGACTAACGTGTCGTGAGACTCTCGCTAGAGTCCCCCTATTGTATAAGCCCCCGAGGGTCTACTAGTCGCAAGCAACACTCAAGTGAAACTAGGAGAGGAAGAAATGGCAAAGTGAATGAATGAGAGGACAGCCTTCGGCCAAGGGATCCGAGGGGTCCCTCAGGACTGAGCCTAAGCCTTTTAACGGGGTAACCGGTCGAAAAGATCGGACCCGACCTGACCCAAGCCAAACAAGTATTCGGCCTAACTCACCCTATCTAGGGAAACGTAGGCCGGGTTTACCAAAAGAACGCCTTTAGTTAATGCCCACAATAAAAGCACTTAAGAAACATATACACACATTTATATGTATTAGTGTCGAATTGTGATAATACAAGATTGATATTGAGAAGAGACTGTTATCCGGAACGCATCAAGAATGTTATTGGCGTGGCAGGTGTTGGTATCTGTAGTGGTATGGGCAGTGAACTTGGAATGATCATTCAGGTTGGCACTGGAATGCAGGAATGGCAGGACTCTTGGGAATGAGGGCTGGTATGAGAGCGAGTATGGAATGTTGGAATGTTGGAATTGTGGAGGCTGCGCTGGACTAGGAAACTTGTATATATTGACTGTTGTTGTTGTTGTGATTGACGATCGACAATTAAGACGGTATAAAGAGTTGATTTCGGATTTCAGAGACTGTTGTTAAGTATCTCCGTTCAATTACTGAACTCTCGTTTTTTCTTATATCCCCCTATTCCCTGGGGAAGCGGAGGTCTAATATACTACAAAAAGATAGCAGTCACACAGGACAACTATGGTACATCATCTCGGCACCCATATACAAAAAAGTATATGATGAGGTCAACTACTGGTAACCGGATCCAGAGAAGCCACGGTTTCCAACAGAGACCATGGCGGAAGCGATGAGTGATAGGAGATGATCCGGGGAAGAATCATTACCGTAAGGACTCAAATATACGAAAGGTATGCTAGGACATTAAAACCTTTCCCCTCAGCCCCACAAGGGGAAAAAGCCGCAACCCCAGCCCTTAGTTGAGACAAAACAAAAGGAATATGCACGGCGCATTACACCGGAGGACAAAAGTGCATGAGTTTTTCCGCAGGGCAACCATCGAAAAATAAACTCTTCGCATCTGAAATAAAGCACATAAAGCACCGATCACTACCACCATGCCTCTCTGAACCACTTACATAGTGTCTCTGCATGCTTAAATCAAGTCTCTCTTAGAACTAGCAATTTCTTCTGCTAAAAATGGGAGTCGGGCCAGGAATATGGAGTCCAAGGTCCACCACTGATATATAGGTTGATGCGTCTGCCGGGTAACTTAACTTGCTCTCTGGAGCAGACTTGCTTTGCGGTGACCTATTTCCACAATTTCACGGCCTAGAAGAGTACGTTTATACAAGGTAATGGGAGGCCTCTGCAGCCTTCTCAGTATTTTTTCTTTAGCTTGTGCCGGTATGTTGTGTTGCTGGCACTACGTTGGATTTTGGCCTTGCCGGTGTTGGTTGCGTTGTACGAAAACTCATGCACTTGTGTCCTCTGGTGTGCTCGGGTGTACAGTACTCGTAATTTTCTGACGTTTGTAAACACAACTGCTATTGCATATGGGCAAAATCGTGAGGCTCTGACCGATTTTTTGCCCGTATGCAATAGCAGTCGTGTTTACAAACGTCAGAAAATTACGAGTAAGGGTATTTCGGGCGCGGTAACACAAACCAGTTCTCCGTTTGGAAAGCGCCCGACTTCTTGCCGACACCAAAAAATCCTCACCAGATATCACTCAAACTTCCTAATCAGGTTTAGTCGCCATACAAATGTAATGGTGGTGCGCCCGACTTTCATCAACCCCCGAGTACTAGGAGAGGCAACAGCAACACCCTAGCACATTTTCTTCTATTCCGGTTTTCACGGCACTGTCTCTGAGACGGGGTTTCGGGTCCGGCTCGCAGGAGAGCCAACTTCTCATGTACTGAATTGACTAGATTATCTCAAGATTAAGAGAGTGACCTAAGTTAGATATCAGCTTCTCGGCTTCCGAGAGCACCCCTCTCCTAGTGTAGAGGACATCGCCGGAATGGATGACTGGGCGATGTCCAAGGATGAAAGTGTTAGGTACTCTTTTCCCTGGTGGCCCGCCAGCCACGAGCTAGAAATAAATTAATATTAATGAATTAAAAGCAAAGTGTAAGTGTTGAAAGAATAAGGGAGTGAGTGTGTAATCAACAGAAGCGGATTTTCAATGCTTGTTTTCTGTTCACTATATACATTAGCATGAGTTAGAAGAGCAATCGCAACCATATTCACAAACTTATACTTAAAACTTCACCCTGAATTTTCCTTTTTCTACCTGAGGCATTTCCCTATGCAAGGACTAATCCATAAACTTTGTTTATTCCTCTCCAGACCATGAATTATTTAGAGCCTGTTTGGATACGAGAGTTCCGTTCCGTTCCCCCATTCAAATGACCGTTTTCCTTCCGTTCCAAATTTCTGAAAAATTTCTACAAGTAACATAGTTACAAAATAGGGCTGCCCCCTCCGTTTTTGCCAAAAAGGCTCTTAAAAATTGATCTTGCCATCTTTTAAAAATTTCTCCATAGTTTCTCATACCCGCGATGCGCTACATACGACAATAGGCCCTTAGTACCTGTTCCACCACTACTGCACAGTCCTTGGACAGGTCGTCATTGGTGGGCCTAAGTATTGTATCGTTGAACACTAAGATTTCCAAAATTCGGGGTCCATGAAACCCCAATTTGCGCTCTCACTTCTCAATTAATTAAAAGCAAAGATAGATAGATAGATAGCTAAAGATCTGATGAATCAGAAATTTATATTTCTATACCACACACCGTTTTTCTATGGGCGGCACTCACCAATTGGCATAACGCGTTTAAAAACTGGAGTTAAGAACTGAGGATTGGTATGGACACCCTTGGCAAAGGATAGATGTTTTGAAAAATCGCCAGTCTTAAGTCACCACAGTTCATTTAATATTGCACCACATGCTCCAATATTGGAATTAGAATACCTAGAACCACCACTTCACTAAAAATTGATTAACTTGCACAGTAAAAATCTCATTTTTAGTGTCAAAGTGGCCACCAACAATGACTTGTCCAAATACTATATCAGTGATATACGATAGACTTGGAGAGGGAGAATGCACACATCTCCTGCTTCCACCCTAGGGCCCCCTGCTCGACCCTAGCACAGCCGACGAAGTTACGCAGGCGAAAAAAAATCTATGGAAAAATACAAAAAAAACCATTTCTCCCTACGCGTGGGAGTAATGCTCGGGGCAAAGATAAAGCATCAGGACCTGGAGAGAATTTTGTACGGGAGTGAGTCAGTGGCCGAATCATGCAAACCTCGCAGAAAGGGTATCAATTGTTATTGGGTTTTGCTCAGGCGCCTACTGGTAGGATCTAAATTAAAAGTTCACCAAAATTTCCAACTCAATTTTCATTCCCCAAGCAAAGTAATTACGTTCAGACAACCTGTTGCTCTAATACTTTACCACTGCCGCGAGTAAATGCAAGGTAATTATGGGCCGCATAGAAGTGCCAAAGTTTGCGGGAGACTGATCATGGGATTTTATTATTATTATTATTATTAAATATCATTAAGCTTATAGAGCCGTAGGGCTATGAAGCTGATTAATATACAAAAAGATAGCAATGATTCACTTGCCGGTAATGATTCACTTACCGGTAATGGTTCGCTTGCTGGTCAGATATTCTGTCTCACATAGGCCCTACCAGCCTCTGGACAAATACCCGAGTACCGAGACCTACAGGAGCCATGCGTCTTGACTAATTCTCTGATGTTTCCTCCATAATGGCCTCTGTAATTTCATTTTCTTCCTCTTCTTTCCTCTCCTCTCCCTCGCACTCCTCCATTTGAGTTGCCCAACTAACCGCAATCTCCTTTGCCTCCCTTTTTTCCTTTCCACCATATTCTTCTTCTATCTCCTTTTCCCTTTCCTATGCCTTCCTCTCCCTCCTCTTCTTTGCTTCTTCAACTTCACTAGTAGTGCGAACATGATAGCTTGCTAGTCTTCGGTAAGTCGCAAATGCGAAAACATGCTGTGGGGCTTCCTGCTCGGTTGGAAAAAGCAGCAGGGCGACAGTAGGGGTGAGTAGTCGTGGTGTAGTGGATAGCTGCAACTCGGGGTTAAATTGCCTTAGTTCACTATCCAGGCTAGAAGTTGACATGCATGGGTGGTTTAAGTAAAGAATCCGGCGGGCACACTTGTCTTCGGCATTGATCCGAGTCGCCCGGAATGGAACTGCACTCGCCCATATATCGAAGGAGTTGATTGTAGGGGTCTGGTTGCCGAGAGTGTAACATATAAGGTTTCCCTTCCGTGATATTCGAATTGGGGTAAATCTTGGACAGCCCTCGGGAAGTAGAGCATTCAGGGTTTCTCGTAGTGGGAGTTGGTTGAAGTTCTTGTCACAAACCTGACTAAACGAGGAATATGGTTTCACATGACTCATGGTTATGAGTCATAGGTTTGTGATTTGTTTCACATGACTCGCACTTGCGACGTGATCATTATAATGTTATAGGTTGATCTTTTTACATGACTACGATTGTGGTTATATGATTTATGAACTTTCGCACATGACTCACATTACGAATCATGGGTCTCAGTCATGTGACGCGAGTTGCGCACATGATTTGTTATTTGGATTATGATTGGTTTAGGTACGTTGTGCAGTTGACTTGTTAGAAGTCAGCTGATGGATTTTGCACATTACTCGCTACGAGTCATGAGGTCGTGTGACTCAAAGACATGAGTCACCAGGGTTAGGGTTGTGGGAGGAACGCTATATAAAGGGGCCGTGACCGACGAGTAGTTAGCACGAACCATCTCCTCTACACCTCCGGCGATTGAAATCTCAACACCATGAGA
>QOVD01001222.1:2277-21429 GCA_003521225.1 Tuber microsphaerosporum
TTTTTTTTTTTTTTTTTTTTTTAATATCAGTTGCTTTGATTTTGAACTACAAGGCTCAAAGACTACGTGCAGCGCTAGCTATGGTAAAGAAAAGCCCCAACCCCGCCGAGAACACTGGAAAAAGCCATCGCCCCAAGTGCCTATGGTCCGGGACCAACCGCATGGTCTTGCCCTCAAGAAATACAAAAAATACTCCTCAAAGACAAGCAGGAGACACCAGGAAACCCAGCAACCCGTACAGCTCCCACCGACACCAAAGGATACGCCAGCCAAAACCCAAGAAACCAAATTAATATCCCTGTAGCGAACGTAAAGAAGACCGAAAGCGTTAATAGCCAAGGGGGTCCGCTACAGGTCGAAAATAACGGCATGGCGGAACAATACATCAAGCCCAAGGATCGAAACCGCTAACCGTGGCATTGCAATACGACTAGTCACCGAAGCCGAGAGGTGCCCCTGTAAGCTGCTAAGGGCGGGAGGTGGATGGGCAGCCGGCTCGGTGGAAAGCCGACTGCAGGAAGGAGTGATAGCTGTAACAGAGCCACAGGACGAAGATCGGAGGAGTATGAACGGAGGGGTAGCCAGCTCGCTAGGAACAGCCAATAAACAGGCCATAGCCGAACGATGTTCGAAGACGACGTGAATGACGGGAACGGAGATGTTACTGACCGAAGCTTTCTCCATCAAGGGGCATGCTCTCGAGACGAAACAGTACTCTCGCCAGAGTCCGGACACTGTAACGCCGACCGTAAAGGTAGATAGCGGGGTTGCCGACCGTGTGAAGTCGCTAAGCGAGGCGAAGCAACATAGGGGAGAGGTTGAAGAATGAGACGGAGGACCCCGCAAACGGCCCCTAGAAACACACTTGCTCAGGGTGAGATGATGATAAGGGTCAAAGGGGGTGGGTAGGGAGCAGTCCAAGGTCTAGAAGACCATTAGAGGAACGGGCTTTCGTGGATGGAGTTGACGATGATTTCTCATGGTGTTGAGATTTCAATTGCCGGAGGTGGAGAGGAGATCGTTTGTGAACAAACTACTCTACGGTTTTTTTTTATTTTTTTATCTCAGTTTTGCATTTGTTTTACAACTACACGGGCACAAACCAGGCATGCATCGCAAGATATGGCCAAGAAAAGCCCTCGACTCCACCCCGGCGCCAGCGGAAAAAGCCATCATCCCAAGACCCTCTGGTGTGGGCCCAACCGCACGATCCCGTGAACAAGAGAGAAATACAAAGCCGGCTGAGTGGACGACCAAGCAAATCCCCAAAACCCCACGAGCAGGAACCAACAGTAAAACCACTTGCCGTATACTCCTACCCCCTTAAAAATAAAATAAACCTGCCCCAATGCAGAAAACAAGGAGAGTAACGTCAAACCAATCCAAGCGAAAGGAAAGACAAACAAAGTATAGACCTATGAGAAAGAAAACCTAACCAGAAAAAACATAGCCTAAACCAGATCAAGGATCCAGAATGGGGCCGGCCATCACCCTTGTAGCGAAAACGAGGGGCAATCATAACACGAAAGAAACCGGAAACAATTACATCGACCCAAGGCATTAGGTTAGACCAAGGAGGTAGTGCAATACCATGACCTGCCGTAACCGAGGGGGTGCGACCGTGGGTAGCCGCGGGGGGCGAGTGGAGCCACCAGGCAGAGAGGATGCCAGCCTAAAGAGGGGATCGGAGCCGACTGTGTAAGCGGAGGGCACCAACGCGACATAGGGGGTGGCTGTAACCGAGCCGCGGGACGAACAAGAGGACGAGGGGGTTGGTTGGAAGACAAACAACTCGCTAGAAACAACAGACAAACAGGCCATGCCCGAATGTTTTCCGACCGAGAGGACGATAGTGAGTACCATGAAGTTACTGACCGAACCTTTCCCCAGCGAGGAACAGGCCAAAGGACCCAAGGCGTACTTTCACCGAGGTCCGGACACCGTAACGCCGACCGTAAATGTAGAAAGAAGTAAAGCTGACCGGGGGCGGTCGCTAAGCGTGGCTTGCGACCGAGGGACGAGGAGGAGGCGAGAGCAGCCTTCGAACAACTTCTAGGACAACGCTTTCTCATGGCGTGGCCATAGTGGAAGAAGAAGAAGGAGGAAGTGTCATCACCCCCTTAGGCACGAAGGCCCAGAGGTGGGGGGAGAGGGAGATGGAGTTGACGATAATTTCTCATGGTGTTGAGATTTCAAGCTCCGGAGGTGTAGAGGAGATCGTTCGTGACAAACTACTCTACGGTTACGGCCCCTTTTTATAGGCGTTTCTCCCACAACCCTACCTCTTGTAACTCATACTCTTGAGTCATACGACCTCATAACTTGTAGCGAGTCATGTGTGAAATCCATTAGCTGACTTAAAACCATTCAGCTGCGCAACATACATAAACCAATCATAATCCAAATAACAAGTCATGTGCGCAACTCACGTCACATGAGTGAAACCAATGACTTGAAATGTGAGTCTTTTGCGAAAGTCACACATTATATGATCACAATTTTGTGTCATGTAAAAAACATTAACCAATAAAATTATAATGATAACATCACAAGTGCGAGGCATGTGAAACCAATCACAAACCTCTGACTCATTACCCTGAGTCATTTAAAACCATATTTAGCGCTTAGTCATGGTTGTGACATGAACCTACAAAACGATTCATATGACTATGGCAAACTTCTTCAGGCTGAAAATAGATGAGACTATTACAGAGCAATTAAGAACCTGTGGTGCCTGTCAAAGGAATAAATTAATCTGATATACCAAGTTCGGGTTACTTGAACCTATAGATATTCCAATACGACCTTGGGATGCAATATCCATGGATTCCATAGTGGCACTGCCAGAGTGGGAAGAGTATACGAAGATGGGGGTTTTTTTTTTTTTTTTTTTTTTTTTTAGACAGATTTTCCAAAATGGAAGACATTATACTATTAGCGATAGAGGTACCAATATAGGAACTTGCCCTGATATTTCAACAGAATGTATGGCTACTGCATGGGCTTTCCGAATCAATTATATCCCACTGTGATACCAGGTTTACATCTAAGTTTTGCTTGAGCCTAATAGAACTACTACAAGTCAAGTAGAATATATCAACTGCTTTGCCTCTGGAGTCTAAAGGGCAAACAGAAAGGGTGAACAAACACGGGAAGAGTATCTAAGAAGTTACTGCTCATACCAACAAGATGATTGGGCATCACTGTTGCCTCTGGCAGAGTATGCATACAATAAGTCAACTTATAAGTCTTCAAAGACAAAGCCTTTTGAAATTAATTATGGGTGTACTCAGTGATCCAATGGGTCTGGAGCAGTGTCGGAAAATCAAAGTATCTATCCTAATAGTGAGCCACTGGTCAAGTAGTGGGAAAGTACTGTGCAAGACATCAGTGAGAGATTACAGCAGTCACACGAAATGCAAAGGAAATGTCATGATCAAAAACCTCTACCATCTACTGCATATGTCATTTTAGAAGATGTTAGTTAGGGCAAAGCAAAGAAGGCTGATCGTGTTAGGTTGGATAGAAGGAATATCTACACCAAATGTCCGATGAAAAGCTAGACCACATGTCATATGGACCCTTCGTTATTAAGGGAAGGATTGGGACAAGAACATATGAGCTTAAATTGCATGCCCGATAGACTATACATCCTGTATTCAACATAGGGCTTGTGCAATCCAATAGGGAGGATCCAATTGGAGGCCCGATTGCATGATTTCCTACCTCAGACATTCTGGATAATGTTTCTACTTATGCCATCTCTGGCGTGGTTTATAGCCGATACTATGGAAGAGTAAATGCCAAGTGTTCTCATTGGTTTGTTCAATACTTGGTTTGGTGGGAAGTATACGGTCTTGAAGGAGAATCATGGGAACCATTCAAGATGTTAGAAGGGATGGCTCATGATGCCTTAATTAGTTTCCATAAGCGATATCCTGCTAAACCTAAGTATCATCATGTTAAGACTAACAAGGGAATAATAAAGAAAATACACAGGCAAAGTGGAGAAACAAGCAGTTTGAGTACAGACAGTCTAAAGAGGGGAGTGGTGTAACCACCCTTGAGAAAGGTAGATACAAGTGACCACCTTACATGGCCAGCAGGTATAGCAAAGGTTAACCATGGTAGGGAAGGTCCTGTTTACCAAATATACCAAGTAGACTAGAATAAGTAACAAGAAGTATACTAAGCGAACTTTAGCAGCCGCTTGCCCAAGGGGAAGACAGGGTAACCCATGTACCGAAAGTGACCTTGTTAGACAGTGTAACTTTTCAGAGGAATTCTTCTAAGAAACTTAAGTAAATAATACGAAGGTTCCACGAGGCTCTGCAGAAACCATACAAGCAGCCACACGGATATCATAAACGATTTTACCGATAACAGGGTAAAGTTACCCTACTTTGGAAAACATGTTGCCTTACGTTGGGGTCCAAGTGAGCCTACATTGAGATCCTGTTACCCTACCTTGATCGACAGAGCCATACCGGGAGTTTGAGAGAATTGCCCAAACGTAACGGGTACAGGTACCTGTGTTACTCTGTTTGGTTTTGAGTATCGTTTGATACTCATTATGTTTTATGTTTGGTTTTGCGTATCGTTTGATCCTTATGAGGTTTTAGGTTTAGTTTTGAGTATTGTTTCATACTCGTGATGTCTTATGTTGGGTTTGGAGTATCGTTTAATCCTTGGCATGTTGTATCTTTTGTATTGAGTATTGTTTGATACTCACTATGTGTTAGGTTTGATACCTAGGGAATTTCGGGCTGCCACTTTGGGCACCGTATTGTTATTGTTTAAGCCAGGCACAGGATTGCCTGACAAGTGTATATAAGACCTTCTATTCTCTGGACTTAGACAAAACAGAATTCGACCAACAGAGTTTTTCAATAAACTTGTTGAACAGTTACTTCTTCAGTTCGCTACGAGAATCTTTGTTATTCACTTATGTTTACCCAATGCCTACTCTCAGTAACCACTTGAGTAGTTGCGATATAGTAAGAAGTCTAATATGTACTACGCAGTGGATCTGATAGCAGGATCCATCTGATAAAAATGTACGATCTGTTGATCTGATAGATTGCATCTCTGTGATGACATGTGCAGTGCACTGTATTTCTGATCACAACATCTGATGGGTGGCAATGCCAAGATGCCAAGCCAAAATGCCAGATTTTCATTTTTCCACTCATTTGTTAACTTGTAACCTCTGCCGGTTTTCTCATCCAACCATCTTTCTCTCCATCTTTTATCAACAACAACATCCATCCCTTTTCTATCCATCTTTTATCACCGATTCATATTTTTTGCAACACCTATTTCATTATAGTCAAAATGGCCCTTTGCAGAAGCTGTAGACAGGATAGTCCGGATACAGCTTTTGATCAGAATCGGAGAGGATAACTCCTAAAAACATGTCGTCAGTTTCTTGTAAGTGAACCTGGTTTTCTCAGTGTTTGTCTTTATAAATGATAAAGTGTTTTGTGACTAATGCCTTGGAAAAAAAGGCCACACAGAGAGAGAGAAGAAGAGTACATGCAGGAATAAGGGAACAAGAATCCAGGCCAAGTGAGAGACCAGCAGGGGATCCAGTGGAAGGAGGAGGAGATGGGGTGGTGCCTCAGGATGACGATGGTGGTGAGTATTTCGCTTATAGGTTTAAAGCAATATTGCTGACTCAGGGATAAGCAGTCGGAAATCCAGTGGTAATGGGAGGAGAAGGGGTAGTGCTAACGGAAACCCAACCTGGTAGGTCTTTTGCAATACTTTAGAAGACTATATTCTAATCAAACTCATAGCATCAGAAAATGCTGAAGGGCAACCAAGGCGATGTGGACGGGGCTATAGAAGCCTAGCAGTGGAGGCCTTTGATCTCAATCACTGTGGAGAGTATCACAGGACTTGTAAGATTTGTCTGGTATGTACTTGTTTCAAATATTACATCTTGAATAAGTATGTGTTATGGAAATTGACAAGGGGAAAAAATATAAGTTGCTGTACAGAGGGCAAGAGCGGGGGTTATAGCAGCACCAGTGGTTGATATCGAGCAAGCTCCATTAGCTCTAGCACCGGAGGTACCACAGGTACAGTCACAGGTGGCATTGGCCTTTACCTGTCAGCGAGCTAGGTGGACAAGCCATGATCTGAGTAGGATGGAGATAAGATGCACAAGAGGCAATGCTCTGCATTGTACAGCAGAGTCGTCAGCCTCGAGGAGACCACGAGGTGGAGAGGCAGGCTTTACGTCCTGTTGCAAGCATGATGATGGCCAGGTAGAGGCAATGCAACCACTGCCAGAGCCATTGAATTCCCTGATGAGAGGAGCAGATGCTCAATCAAGGCATTTCAGAGAACATCTCCGCAGATGGAATTCCCTGTTTGCATTCACCAGTATCAAGTTCAATCGCGATCACTGGATAAGTGAGATTGGCGGAACCTTTCAACTCTTTCAGGTGCATGGTGCTATTTATCATAGACAGGGCCTTCTCCCTCCTACTGGTAATAGGGATCCACTCTATTCTCAAGACCAGCATGCGTATCGCTGCCAGTGAAACCAATCAGGTCTTTCTTGCCTTCCTCAAGGACCTGGTCACCAATCCTGTCCTTTGTGGCAGGCTCCCTCTTTCTCCATGGATCCGCAGGGTTCCCACAGTTGATCAGCTCTGTGATGAACTGTATCCACAGTCATTGTTGAATAAGGCAGTCAACTCCCACCGTGCTCTTATAGGTTGTGCAATATTGGCCTTCCGCAAGGACACGGTGTCCGATTTCAATGATGGACTGCTGGCGAGAATGCCTGGTGAGGAGAAACACTTTGAAGCTACCAACCATGTGGATGTATCAGAGGCAGCTGCCGCCGCTGAGCCCTTTGCCATAGAATATTTGTAGAGTATAAACCTGCCATCTATTCCGCCTTCCTGCCTGCGACTTAAGATTGGTGCTCCAGTCATTCTACTGCGCAATCTTAGTCCCAAAGAGGGCTTGTGCAATGGCACATGGATGAGGGTGTTGGGAATCAGTCGCAACTGCCTAGAGGTTGCGATTCGGGGGGGAAAGAGTGACGGCAAGATCTGCCTACTTCCACCGAGCTAGCTTACCATCACAGAGGAGGACCTTCCCTTCATCCTGCTGTGGTCCCAGTTTCCTGTCCGTCTATGCTTTGCCATGACCGTTAACAAGTCTCAGGGGCAGTCCTTGGAGCAGGTTGGTGTAGATTTGCGCACCCCTGCCTTCACCTATGGACAGCTCTATGTGGCTTTGTCAAGGGTCACCTCTCTGGACGGACTTACCCTCCTACCCCCTGAGCTAGCCCGAACCCATACGGAAAATATAGTTTCTCCAGAGGTGCTTCTCTAATCTCTCCTGTAAGCTTTTTCCTTCCCTCTCCTCTGTTTTTGTTCTTTACTTGAATACTAATTGAATTATTTGCAATTCAGTCCTATTGTCCAGAATTCTTCTCTGACAAATCTCACACCCCTCTGTTTGGCTTACTTTTCCTTTATCCTACATTACAGGTTATGTGTTGACTCCTTTGCTTCTCCCCCTCCCATTTACTTTTTGCTAATTTTATCTCCTTTAGTCTATACCACTAACCTTTCCTTAAAGCACACCATTATGGTATTTTTGCACTTCCTATTCCACTGCTGTAGTAACTACTAACATTTTCTGACTGGTTACCAATTACTACCACTATCCAATACCCTTCTCTGTTGCCTCCCTCCTCTCCAGTCTTTCTTTCTTCCTTGTATTATACATTCTTTCTTTGGCCAATGTACCATGTCTTCATTTTCTCATTATGCCGATAACTTTCTATTCTCCAATAGCCATTTTCTCCCTTATACTTACAAATGTTTAAGCATTGATCAAGGGGGATGATTCCAATAGCTATTTTCACCGCTATACTTATACATGGTCGAGGTTAGATTGTGAGGGTGGTCTCTAATAGCCCTTTTCACCCTTATACTTACAAACCATTGAGCGTAGATAGAGGGGGATGCTAGTTTATTATAACTAGTTAGTCCAAGTCTAAGGTATTGAGTCTTGTTGGATACCGTACTTTGGTTACAGACTATATCGTTATCCTATCAGTATACGGCACCACTAGTGGTGCCGTTACATTTTTTTAACTTCAACAAGTTATAAAGCTTGTGCAGTCTTAGGATTCAAGTAGAGACATGGCCTCTAAGTGAGCAGGAAATAGAATGGCCAGAGATAGCCCAGGACGATTTGTCAAAGCCTCAATGGAACGGTTCACCATTGACAAAGCTGCCAGGCAGCTATCCAGGGACGAAGCACAGCAAGTCCTAGCGGAATCATCAAACAACTCAAAAAGGCAAGAACACCAACCTGAGGCGGGTTTCCCGAATCATCCAAAAAGGCTACTTTCGCCCAAGCTGCACAAGGGAACCACCCTGACAATTGAGACAGCAGTAGCGATTCAGACAAGATGTCAGAAGGCGCACCTCCTGGTAATAGGCCAGCAAGTCCCACCCCTGGCCCTGCAACAACAGCCAGGCTAATCAGCATGGTACCAATATCATGGAAGTTCACAGGCTAAAGAGCCGACCTCAAGCCAGAAGTTTTCGATAGATGGTACAACTCCGACCAGCTCTACTTAAGCCTAGATGGATTACGACAGGATGTTGAAGGATCAGGGAATTACTGGATCATATATACAGAAGGATGAGCACAAGATGCAGTATTCCAGGCTACAGAACCTTTTGGTAAAGATATTACAAGAGATATCTTGATCACCTAACTGCGGGAACGGTTTCAGTCAGCAAAACAGAAAGACAAGGCCTATAGAGGGTTCCACGATATCCGTCAATTGAAGAATGGCATAGTACCTAAAATTGCGACTGTTGCCACAGATTTACTCATGCACAGATCACGGTTACCTCCTCACAGTTTTAGCGACTATGCTTTTATTCAACAACTTTTCGCATATATGCACTTCAAACTACGGCTGGATGTGGAATCTCAATATGAAGGTGATTAATAAATTCATGATATTATCACCACTGCAGAAAGACTGGAGGCCATCAACCGAAGCACTGCAACTTATGGAAAATACAAGCATGAGAAGAAAAACCACAACTATAGAAACCAGAAACAGGATCAGAAACCTAAGAAAGGGTTCAACAAACAAGCTACTCCCTCCAAGATCAAGGACTGAGAGGCTAAAGTATCCGGTTTGACCTGTAGCGGAAAAGGGGATATAGGAAAGAATTGCCTGAGCAAGTGTGCAAAGGAAAGTCAAAGGTCAAGAAGGATGCATCCTCCAACTTAGCAGAACAAGAGGACGGATATGATGAAGTCTCTATCAACTCAGTTGAGATCGAAAGCTATGTATCAGCTAAAGCAAGTTGGCCGTAAATAATCAAAGCATAACATGCGCTAGAACGTAGCATATTTATCAATGGGAAGGAAGCTAGAGTGCTTTTTGATACAGGAACGATTGAAGCCAACCTGATAAGCACAAACTTCATCACTAGTCAGGGAATTCCCTGTACCGAAATGGAAAAACCTAACAAGATAGACATAGCTATGAAAGGATCTCGATCTGAAAGCCATAATAAATGTATCGTCAATCACTGAGTTGGAAGGCTCAATGCCAAAGGCAACAAATAATTGTTGGAATCTTAGCCAAGCACGATGCCCTCAGAGGTATGCCATTCCTCAAGCAGCACAAAACAACACTCCAATGGGGTACATCAGCAATAGTGTTTCCCAAACAATGGATCAGAATCAACTGCAGTCCAACTAGCGGAAATATAAGAGCTACCATACTCAGTACCGAAACCGTTATGGAACAATATCCACAGGCATTATGGGAAGTTATACCAGAAGGATTAGCACCACTCAGAATGATAAACCATGAGGTCAAACTCAAACCAGGAGCGGAACAAAGAACGTTACCAACCTAGGCTATTCCAGAACGCTGGGTGTCAAACCTTTGGAAATGGATAGAAGAGAAAATAGATAGTGGGATAATCGAACAAAAAGCAGTGCATGGAGTGGCCCCCTTGTTCGCTCAAGCAAAGAAAGACAAAATATGCATGAGGCTACTAGTTGACCTTACTGCAAGAAATGATATAACCATAAAGGACGAGGAAACAATCTCAAACCAGAGGATGATTCTGAACTCCCTAGCAAGAGCGAGATACAGGAGCAAGATAGACCTCTGCGATGCCTATTTCCCGAAGAGAGTGGAGCCAAACAATATTAATAAATAGGGTTTCAAACGACCCTTTGGATGTTTTGTCAGCAAGGTTATGCTACAGGGAGATATGAATGCACCAGGAACATTGATACGTATAATGTCTTACCTATTTGCCGACTATTTGGGAAAGTCTATATGGAGATATATTGACAATATACTTATAATCTCCTATAGAGAGGAAGACCATCTGATACACATAACCAAAGTTTGCGATAAGCTCAGGGATGCGAAATTCTATGCAACCATGAAGAAAGCGGAATTCTTCTGCCCTAACAGTGATGTGCCAGGACCCATAATTGACGAAGCAGGACTAAAGCCATCATCTGAGAAGCTAACGAAAGTTGAGGAATACACAACACCTCAGAATAATATGCAACTGGGGGAATTTCTCGGTATTGTTAACTATATCAGCCAATTGTTGCCACACATAGCAACAATTATTGCACCCCTCACGGCGCTTACAGGAACAGAACAATTTGTGTGGACTGCAACACATGACCAAGCCATGGAAAATGTTAAGTGAATGGTTGCACAAAACGAGATTATAAAACCATTACAATATGAATCAGCCTTACCAATATGGCTGATAACTGATGGATCAGACACTGGAGTTGCAGCATTGGGAGGACAAGGAGAAAGAGCTGATACTGCAAGACCAGTAGCGTTACATAGTAGGAAATTCTCCAATGCCTGGATTCATTATGAGACAACAGACAAGGAAGCATTAGGGATTGTGAATGCCCTTACAGCACTTCACCACCTCCTGGGAGGAAACAGGTTTACGATTGTCACATATCATCAACCCCTAATGCACATAAAGACAAGTAAATTACCAACCAAGAAACAGCTCTGATGGAGAGGATTCATAGGCCAATGCGATGCTGAAATAGTATACAGGCCAGGGAAATGGAACTATTTAGCTGATGCATTATCACGCCTCTCTGTGAAGGATAATGAATACCCTCACTATGCTAAAGATCCTACTCAGGAAGAACCAGAAACTGATCCTCTATTACCCTTTGAGAACCAACCTATTGTCCTTTACACAGATTACCTAGCTAGCAATAAGTCTCGATATGAGTGGCCGCCAGTTCAGTATATTCATGATCACAATAGCTGGGGCACTGAATGCAAAGTCAAGCACTACCGAGAATATCCCCCAATTAATGTTTGGGATGATTATAGGAGTATTAGCAGCAACAGAAGCCAGGAAGAGAATGCTCATTCAGCCATGCATAGTTCATTCTGCAATAAACCATGATACTCTGTTCACAAAGAATTGAAAACACCTGCCAATATCTGTAGTGGATTCCCCGGCAGCAGCCTGCAAGCAAGTGCTCCCCCCACCGATAAGGATGAAGACATGGATACTGAACCTGATAAAATCATCTCAACTCGACTCAGGCTGGACCTATCAAAGATTCAGAAATGCTTACACGAAGCCCTTGGTTACACAACCACCGGTATTTCATGCGAAGCCCTAACTGCCCAGACCACCAGGCCTGAAGATCCCCAACTACCAAGCCCCTTTATGGAGTGCCATTAGCAAGCAAATACATGGTTCCTGTGGTTGAGCTGCCTAGGCAACTCCACCCCAAGCGAAGCCTATGTGAGGTATACAACGACATACCGCAGGAGGAAGCGGATGACATCCTGAGGAGGCAGAGGGTGGTTGACGAGAGAGATATCACACAGGCTCTAAAGGACATGGAATCCATTTGGCAGAAAGAGATGATCCAATAATTAAGAAACGACCCCGCCTACCAATTGGCCCAGGAATCCAACAACACATCCCAAGGAGGAAAGATGCAACACTAAGCACTTCTGTAATCGACTACTCTATGCCAGCACTCGAGCAGGAGACAACTGCCTCTATATTCCAAGAGGGCATTCGGTTAATGGAGCAACACTTAGGGAACTAAGGATGAGTGAGATACACAACAAGGGACACCACAGTGCAGAGCGCAATTTACAATATGCTACTGACTATCTCTACTGGCAAGAAATAACAAAGGATTTTAGTGATTGTGTCTGGCAATGTGAGCTTTGCCTGGCAGATAAGGAACAAAATGCCCTACCGGAAGGTGAAGCATTTACCCTCACTTTCCCCTCCGAGATATTGTCGAGTTATGCTATCGAAATTCTGGCGACCTTTTACTAGGCAAAAGGTAAAGGACTCGGTATTGGTAGTAGTGGATAGAGTAGTGGGATATAGCTGGCTAATCCCAACCTCAATTAATCCTACTGGAGTAACAACCATGGAACTACTCCGGCACTATATTTTTATGCCACTTTGAGTACCTACCTCGATTGTCAGCGATGCTGACCAACAATTTACTTCCAAATTCTGGAAGCAGACACTTAAGACCATGGGGGTTGAACATATCATGGTTGCGCCCGGCCACCGCCAAACCAAGGGGCAAGCTGAACGGAAAATCAGGGAATTTTAAACTGCCTTGAGCAATGTTATCAACAACCGCCAAACCAACTGGCTATCCTCCCTTCCTGAGGGCAGAGTATATTCTAACACTGGACATTCAGATACTATTAAAATGTCACCATCTAAAGAGGTATATGGACGAGACTACCCTCTACATGATACTTACCAAACCTACCCCTCTGCAGTCCCTGCCTATGACAATTACTACAAAAGACATCAGGAGATCACAAATCCAGTTTACCAAGTATTGAGGTTCGCAATGGCGAGGTCTGCCAGAGTGGCAGCTAAGAGAAGAAAATAGCATAAACGAGTGAAGGTTGGAGCAATGGTCATGGTGTTTAGAGCCCAATTTGCGACAGAATCTGGAAGATTCAGGAAACTACAACCACGATGGCGAGGACCCTTCATCGTACTGGAATTCGATTAACATTCACGGAACTATACAGTCAGAATGGATTCAAGGATGTACCTTCGGCAGAAGGGAGTATTCGACTGTTCCGTCATCAAAGCCTACCACCCTAATGACAACCAACGATTCCCTGGCAGGAACCATGCAAAACCAGCACTTATCCTGATCGATGAAGAAAATGAATAGGAGATGGAAACGATGTTGGATCATAGGCAGAGGCACGGACGAGACCAATTCTTGGTCAAATCGATTGGATATCCGGCGAGCACAAACTCTAGGGACCCTATTGAGAGACTTGAAAACTCGATGGAGATGATACAGGCATGGTAGACTGATGTAACGGGGGCACCCTATAGGAAGATGGATCCTACGGTTGCGACCGCACCAAAGACTCAAAGTAAAATAAAGATAAACGTGAAGTTTAAAATAAAGAATCAAACGGTAAAACTTAATATCGTTAAGCCTGAAAGCTTTACTCAATTCAAGTTCTTCTTCTCGAGGATCGATGGTTCTCCGGGTAGGGTGTTCTTCGCTTATATGTAGTAGATATAGATATAGAGCCAAGTAACACCCCATCACTACGCTGACCTCTCACAAGCATCCTGCTCAGCTCAGGATTATCCTAGACACCCTCTCTGGCAGAATAAACCTTCGGAGATGTCAGATAGCTCAGACATAGTTAAGCCCACGAACCGGAAGTGGTTTCTGCAATGTATCTCCAATACAACCGCATGAGAGAAAACCTCTTACGATCGCTGACATCCCAGTGGCGAACTGTATTGTCAACGTCTAGACTATTATGTCGGTCAGACTCACTGGCCCATCAGCATTATCGTCTTTATACAAGCTTCCTAGTTATTTGTCTCTACTCTATGCACATACTATTTGATTAACTACTCAGCTCCCCCGGTGAGATGTATTATTGTGTTGGCTTCCACGGGCGCTACCCGGAGCCAATCCAATATTTACTATCTTTACCGCGATTAGACTAATGCTTCTTGCGTCCAATTACTTCCCTCAGATATGGTACACTACACAGGGTTGGCACAGACGCACTATGGGATCAGTTCCGGAAGCAATTCTGATTGTCCCTGAAACTCCCGATAGACCTTTGGGTGAACTCTTATACTACCCACGGGCAAATACGAGGTTCCCTATACCCATCAGGTGTCTAATTGCACCAAAGTAGGCGACCTCCCATTGGGTGGTCACCCACACCTCCCCTATATATCCTGCGAACAGCTTCCGGTGGGTTGGACGGCCGCGACGTATATGGTTTTGTGAGAGCTCCTTCAATCCTCAGATTTTCTATGGAGGTTCTCAACTACCTATGTGTTTGCCATGTGCGTAGAGTCCTAAGATCGGGGCCCGAGGGGGGTGTTGGATACTCGAGTAGAGTTACCAACTAAACCCAACCCCTACTGTAGCCATACCAAAGGTCCGGTATGCTTAAGGTACCAGCGGCACCAGTAACATCTAATCCCGGACTACCCTGTGGATAGCCTTACAAAGTCCGGTATGGTTCCACCGATCAAGGTAGGGTAACAGGAGCTTAAGGTAGGGTAACTAAGACCCAAAGGTAGGGTAACATGATTTCCAAGGTAGGGTAACTTTACCCTGTCATTGCTAAAATCCTGTTTGAAGTCTGCGCGACCCCCCGCAAGGTGTCCGCGGGAACCCGTGTAACCTTCCTATTTTTTTACTTGAGTCCCGTAGAGTAACCCCTCCGAAAGGGTACCCTGTCTAACAAGGTTACTTTCGTAACTTAGGTTACCCTGTCTTACCCTAGGGCAATCAACTGCTAAAGTTCGCTAGTAGACCTCCAGATACATATCCTGGTCTACTTTGTATACTTTGTATACTAGACATTCCTTACTAAGGTTACCCTTTGGTATACCTACTGGGCATGTAAGGTGGTCACTTGTAGCTACCTTTCTCAAGGGTCGTTACAACTAACAACCTGCAAGGAGATAAATTACAAATTGTCATTTCTGGGTATATTACGGTTTGTTTTGCTCCTCTTAGGGATGGTTCACAATCTCAGGTTATTGAACCTGGGGTTGACAAAGGGTTTGGGGAACCTCATTTGGATACTGATTATAATAGCGAGGTATGATGGTTGAAGGTTAATAAGGTTTTGAAATAAGGGTTTTATTTTTTTTCGGGGTTTAACCGGTACAGGTACCTGTGTTACTAGGTTTGGTTTTGAGTATCGTTTGATACTTATTATGCTTTATGTTTGGTTTTGAGTATCGTTTAATACTCATGATGTTTTATGTTTGGTTTTGAATATCGTTTGATACCCATTATATTTTATGTTTGGTTTTGAGTATCGTTTGATAATCAGTATGTTTTATGTTTGGTTTTGAGTATCGTTTGATACTCACCCTGTGTTAGGTTTGATACCTAAGGACTTTCAACTCTGCCATTTTGGAGCCTTATTGTTATTGTTTAAGCAAGGCATGGGATTGCCTGACAAGTATATTTAAGACCTGCTATTCACCTGACTTAGAGAAAGCAGCCTTCGACAGACTGTGTTTTTCACTATACTTGGTTGAAAATTTACTTCTTCAGTTCGCTTCGAGAATCTCTAGTATTCACTTAGGTTTACCAAATGCCTACTATCAGGATCCACTTTCGTAGTTGCGATATGGTAAGAGTTTATTAGAACAACTTAGTCTAAGCGTCTGGGACTTGGTATTGTTTGATTCCGGACTTTGGTATAGAGACCATATGATTATCCAATTGATATACGGTACCACCCTGTGGGGCCGTTACACCACTCCAAGTCCCGGATTAGATGTTAATGGTGCCGCTGGTGCCTTAAGCCTACCGGACCTTGGTATAGCTACATGGGGGGTCATGACGAGTTGGTAACTTGACTTGAGTGTTAAACACCCCTGTCTGGCACCGATCTTAGGACTGTACGCACATGGCCAACACAGAGGTAGTTGAGAAACTCAATAGACAATCTGAGGATTGAAGGAGCTCTCACAATACTATTCACGTTGTTGTCGTCAATCCGACCGGAAGCTGTTCACAGGACATATAGGCGGGGTGTGGGCGATAGCCCCATGGGCCCGAAGGATCGTCTCGGCACTTACTAGAGTTCAAATCTCAACACCGTGAGAAATCCTCGTCAACTCCATCCTCTCCCTGTCCCCGCCCATGATGTCCTTGTTCCCTAGGGGTGTGACGATACTCCTTTCTTCTTCCTCTACTATGGCTTCCCCTTCAGAAAGCACTGTACTATGGGTTGCTTGAAGGGCCTTCTCCTCTTCTCTCATCGTCCCGCTCTCACAAGCCTTGCCTAGCCATTGCCCACAGTCAGTTTTACTTGTTTCTAGGTTTATGGTCAGTGTTATGGTGTTAGGACCTTAGTGAAAGTAGCTCCCTGGTTGTTGGCTTGTCCATCACTGTGTAAAGCTTCAGTCAGTAACTTCGTGGTACTTGCCTTTGTCCTCGGTGGAGAATCTCTCCGGCATGGCCTCTTTGTCGGTTGTTTCCTGCGTTTTGGTTTGCCCTCCACCCACCCTCCTCGTCCTCTTGTTTCATTCCTGGCTCGGTTACATCCACCCCCCACATTCTGCCGGCACCCTCCGCTTACACAGTCAGCTCCGGTCATTCCGTTTGGCTGGCACCGTTAATGCCTGGTGGCTCAAATTGTGTCCTGCGATTGCCCACAGTCGCACTCCTCGGTTACCGCTGTTCAGGGTATTGCACTACCTCCTTGGACTAACTCAAGGGCTTCAATCGATCAAATTGTCATCGGTCGCTTGCATATTATGAATGTCCTTTATTCCGTACAAGGTGATGGCCGGCCCCTTTCTGGATCCTTGATGTAGCTTCTTCTATGTTTTGTCTGGTTGGGTTTTCATTCTCACTGGTCTATACCTTGTTTTTCTTTCTTCTCACTTGCACTGGTTGGGCTTTGCTCTACTTGTTCGTTATCCTTGGACACATTTTTACATTTTTCAGGTGGTAGGAGGTTACGGCTGGTGGTGTTCCTGTTGTTTCACGCTGGTTGGGCTTTGGGAATTTACCTTATGGTCCGCATAGCTGTCTTTGTACTTATATCTTGCTCACGGGATCATGCGGTTGGGCCCACACGAGAAGTTATTGGGATCATGGCTTTTTCCGTTCACGCCGTGGTGGAGTTCAGTGTTTTTTCTTGGCCATATCTGACGATGCATTTCTGGTTTGTACCCCTGTAGTAGTGAAATAAATACAAAACTGATATCAAAATAAAAAATGAAAAAAAAAAATAGTCAGAGCCCAAAGGGAGGTGGTCTACGTTGGTGCAATTTAGACTCCTGTTGGATATAGGGAACCTCGTACTAGCCTGTGTGTAGTGTTGGAGTCTACCACAAGGTCTATCACAAGATTCTTGGACAATCAAGATTGCTTCCGGAACTGACTCAATAGTTGGTTTGGGCCAACCCGATGTAGTGTACCATATCTGAGGGAAGTAATTGGACTCTAAAGGCATTAGTCTACTCACGGTAAAAATAGTAAATATTAGCTTAGTTCTGGGTTGTGCCCGTGGAAGCCAACACAATAGTATGTCTCACCAGAGGAGCGGAGTAGTTAATTAAATAAACTATGTGCATACCATAGAGAAAAATAACTACTAAGCTTGCATAACGAGGATAATGCTGATGGGCCAGTGAGTATGACCGACGTATAGTCCAGACATTGACAATACAATTCGCCACGAGAATGTAAGCGATTGAAAGAGGGTTGCGCTCATGCAGTCGTATTGGAGATACATTGCAGCATCTACTTGCGGTTTGTGGGCTTAACTATGTCTGAGCTATCCGACATCTCCGACTGTTCATTCTGCCGGAGAAGGTGTGTAGGATAATCCTGAGCTGAGCAGGATGCTAGTGAGTGGTTCGGGTAGTGATGGGGTGTTACTTTGCTCTATCTCTATATCTATTAAGTATCAGAGAAGATCACCCTACCCTGAGAACCATCTATCCTTGAGAAGAACCTGAATTGAGTAAAGCTTTCAGGCTTAATAATAGAAAGGTTTTACCACTTGATTCTTTTATTTTATACTTTATGTTTTTCTTTCTTTTAGTTTGAGACTTTTGTGCGGTCGCAACCTTAGGATCCAGCTTCCCAGATGGTGCCTACATTACAATACACCTGATATTCAGAACTCGGGCGCTGGCCGACATCCGAGATAAAATGAGAAAATACCTCAGACCACCTGAAAGAGGCAATGGGAAACCAGTGTTGTCATTTGAGGGAAAGGAATAGAACTAGAGCTGAGGTTCTGACAGGGCATTAGTACGATGTGACGTTGCATAAGGAGTGAGATAGCGTTGCCCGGCAATCCAAGATCTACAGGGTCCTTTCCTGCGTTGCAACCAAATAGAGTGCGCACCTTATGCAGTAAATGAAATAGCCACATCACTTGCGTCAGGACGCAACACCCACCTATCTGCCCAAGACCTGTTTTTGTTGATGCCTGCTTCCCCATCAAATGCCTCTTTTAGGCAGAAGTTCTGAATTCTGATTACCGGGATTACAACAGCAATATTGTGAATGCTAAAGCTAGCCCTAAGGGTTACCATAGTAATATTGTGTCTTGGCATTGAATTGAGTGTCACAAACCTGACTAAGCAACGAACATGGTTTCACACCCCTCGTGGTTATGAGTCATAGGTTTGTCGTTTGTTTCCGATAACTCGCCTGTGCGATGTTATTGTTATTATACTATTGGATAATAATTGGACATGACACATGATTGTGTCATATGATGTATGACTTTTGCACATGACTCTCATTATGAGTCATGGGTTTCACACAAGTGATGTGAGTTGCGCACATGACTTATTATTTTGAATATGATTGCTTTATGTACGTTGCGCGGTTGCCTTGTTTGAGTCAGGTGATGGATTTCGCACATGACTCGATATGAGTCATGAGGTCAGGTGACTGAAGTGTATGAGTCACCAGGGTTAGGGTTGTTGGAGGAACTCGATTATAAAGGGGCTGTGACCGTCGTGTAGTTAGTCACGAACCATCTCCTCTACACCTCCGGCGATTGAAATCTCAACACCATGAGAAATC
>QOVD01001223.1:0-24464 GCA_003521225.1 Tuber microsphaerosporum
TGATACTCTTCTCCCTTCGCCTCTCCCGAAGCCTCCCTTGAGCCCAGCGCTAGCGGGACTACCGCTGGTCTCATTGTATTTAGTTAAAACAGGAGTAAACCTGTTACACTGTGGAACTACTCCGGCCTTATATTTTTACGCCACATGTAGTACCTAGATCGATTGTCAGCAATGCTGACCCACGATTCACTTCCATATTCTGGAAGCTGACCCTCAAGACCATGGGGGTTGAACACATTACGGCTGCGCCCGGCCACCAACAAACCAATGGGCAAGCTGAACGGAAAATCAGGAAACTTATAACTGCCCTGAGAAACGTTATCAACAACCGCCAAACCAACTGGCTCTCCTCCCTTCCTGAAGTGACAGCATATTCTAAGGCTGGACATTCAGATACTATTAACATCTCACCATATAAAGCGGTATATGGACGAGACTATCCTCTACTGGATACCTACCGAACCTACCCCTCTGCAGTCCCGGCCTCTGACGATTACTACAACAGATATCAGGAGATCAGAAATGTGGCCTACCAAGCATTGAGGTTCGCAAGAAGAGCATAACACAGTGGAAGTAGGAGGAATTGACATGGTATATGGAGACCAGTTTGCGACGGAATCTGGAAGATCAAGGAAACTACAAGCACGATGGCGAGGACCCTTTACAGTTTTGGAATACGATGAACATACACAGAACTATACAGTTAGTATGGATTCAAGAATGTACCGCCGGCAGAAGGGAGTATTCCACTGTTCAGTCATCAAAGCCTAGCACCATAATGACAATGAACGATTCCCGGGCAGGACCCATGCTAAACCAGCACCTATCCTGATCAACGAAGAACACGAATGGGAAGTGGAAACGATACTTGATCAAAGGCAGAGGCATGGACAAGACCAATTCTTGGTCAAATGGATTGGATATCCAGCAAGCGAGAACTCTTGGGAACCTATCGAAGGACTAGAAAACTTGATGGAGATGGTGCAGGCAGGGTGGACTCACAACATGCCAGGAGATGAATTTCCTATTGTTTTTTCAGGGTATATTACGGTTTGTTTTTCTCCTATTAGGAATGGTTTTGAATCTCTTGTGATTAAACCTTCGGTTGACAAAGGGTTTTGGGAACCACATTTGGATACTGATTACGATAGTGAGGAATGATGTTTGAGTTATTTAAATTTTGAAATGAGGGTTTTATTTTGTTTTCGGGGTGTAACCGGTACAGGTACCTGAGTTACTATGTTTGGTTTCGAGTATCGTTGGATACTCAGTATGTTTTATGTTTCGTTTGGAGTAATGTTTGATACTCAGTATCTGGTATGTTTGGTTTCGAGTATCGTTTGATACTTAGTATGTTTTATGTTTGGTTTCCAAGTATCGTTTGATACTCTGTATGTTTTATATTTGGTTTTGAGTATCGTTTGATACTCACCATGTGTTAGGTTTGATACCTACGGAGTTTCAAGGCTGTCACTTTCAGAGCCTTATTGTTATTTGTTTAAGCAAGGCACGGGATGGCCTGACAAGTGTATTTAAGACCTGCTATTCTCCGGACTAAGAGAAGGCAGACTTCGACAGACAGAGTTTTCAATATACTTGGTTAAACAGTTTCTTCTTCAGTTCGCTTCGAGAATCTTTAGTATTCAGTTAGGTACACCTAACGCCTTCTATTAGGAACTACTTTAGTAGTTGCGATATAGTAAGAAGTTTCCTTACAACAACTTAGTCTAAGCCTCCGGTACTTAGTCTCGTTAGATACCGCCCTTTGGTATAGAGCTAGTATCATTACCTAATTGAAATACGGAACCACCCCGTGGGGCCGTTACATCCCTCTTCCGCAGGATTACTTCCGACTGTAGGCGTTAAAAGTCCACTGGGTGCGCTACTTAACACACTACCTAGACTACTTCCACGGCTAGGGTCTATGTTATCGCAGGAAATGGTAGAAAGACCAGCAGCCTCTGGATTTGTAAGTCCAGCCACAGTATCTATATCGAAATCCCAGATTATTTCCTGTGAAGCGGACGACTCATCGTTGAGCGACATAGCGCGTATTACTCAGATCTAATACTAAAGACAGGAAGATAATAAGAGACTAAGTAAAATCAGAATTCAAGTGTCGTATGCTCTTTCTTGTGATAGATTCCGCTGTCTCTATTTACCCCTTATACAAGTTTATTCTAAGACTTTTATACAACATTCACTGATATTATTTACAAAATCTCCAACGGATTTGATCAACTGGGAATTATTCAAGAGGGTGTCGGGATATGGCATGGATAGGATTTATTCAGCAGTCCCCGGTAGTCGCCTGAATTTTCCCTGACTCACCGACAGTTTCCAGCCGTCACCTATAGTCACATGCTGTCCCCTGCCGTCCTTTGTATTCTATGGTGGCTTCTTACAGTCACCCACCGTCACCCACCATCCCCGGCCGTCACCCACTGTCACCCACCGTCCCCCACCGTCCCCGGCCGTCCCCTGCTGTCCCCTGCTGTCCTCTACCGTCCCCTACCGTCCCCTACCAGAAGAGGTCTCAGATCGTGGCGCTTGTCGTCCTTCCTAATGACGGCCGTCCTAGAAATTCAAGGCCGAGGACGGACGGCATTTTGTCGTCCCGTCCAGTGATTCTCTCAAGTTGCCCGACTATTAGAAATGAAAGACGAGGACTACGTTTTGCCGTCCCGTCTCGTCCCGGGCTCTTGGCAGTCCCCCGGCCGGGCCCTGCGGGGGCCCCGGACCGTTGGGAACACTGACTTTCAGTAATATCCACGGCTCTTTCAACCTCGCCAATACCTTCAACTACACTACCCTCCATGTTAGATCCGAATTACAAGGGGGCAGGGGAGTGGGATGAGTGGAAGAGACACGTGTTTTGTTTTTATTTTTTAAAATGACAAAGCGAGTTCTTTGCTCAATGTATTCTAGAATAAGATCAAATATGGGCGAGCAGAGCGGTGGTATTTTTGGTAGCTTTAACTTGAACCACTTCGACTGCATAGAAATGCCAATGAAATGGCCCTAATTGCCGAACATTATAGGGAATATCGGTGACTCCATCCCTTACGGGAAAAATCCCGTTTCTTATCTCTGGCTCATAAAGGATCCTCAGTTCCCAGCCGGTATACGCTTCTGAACTTGGAGGGCATAAAGATATCAGACTTCTACGAAATTGGTACTGAATAATTGGAACTAGCTGGAACCATCCTATCACCATAATGAAAAAAAGATAATATAAAGGAATTAATCAGGAAGGCTACATATGAGACAATAACTTTGTTTGTGGACAACGGAAGTCGATATAATATTATCCAATAATACCTGCATTATTGCAGTCGAGTAAGAGATTATGAAGCGGAAAGTTTGTGATTAGAGCATAGAAAAAAGAGGTTAGGGATTGTTTTTTCAACAATGGGGTTAGGGGAGCCGGGCCTCATGGGCTGCTTGGTCTGTCTTGACTGCTAAGTCAGATTCAAACCCTTTCTTGATAATATGATACGTTAACAAAATTAACAGCCCACCAACCATCCACCGCAACCCTGCCCCCCTCCTCACCTCGCACTTTCAACACCGCCTAAAGAACTTTCTCTAGCTCAAATCCTAATTCCTACTCCCTATTACACCACCATACGTACTTACATTTTGGACCCCTCCCTCGGCTTAAATCATGGTTAAGTTAATGAGGGAGTGTTATTGTCATGGCCAAAGGGTTTCCCGGGGTTCCGAATAGTCCAACTGGTCAAGTCTTGGAGGCAAGACCAGACTAGTCAGTCCCGGCGATGTTAGTGACTTGACCTGACTAGCTTCTGTGGTCTGAGGTGGTCAGGGCTTGGTCCTAGACTAGTCTTCATAAAAGCTTGTGTCATCATGTAATATCACTTACTTAGTGAACAGAAAGCATTTGATACTTGTGAATTTATTTTCACTGCCCCTAATATAAGTAAGGTACTATCTCTACTCTAATTCTCCTAAGAATCTACAGTATAATTCCTGGAAATCATGAGTTTAATTAAGAAAATCTTTCTACGAACGTAATATATGGTGATGAAAATAGTGAAACAAGGAATTTGGATGCTAATTCAGTCAAAGGGGCTGTGCATATCCTATCGTTTGGCGGGTCTGGTCAGACTTCTCCTAGTCAAGTCGGTCCTGATGATTCTGACCATCCAGTCAGTCTAATTTCCACCCATTGACTAGACTTGACTTTCGACTAGACTGGCCGGTCTAGACCAGTCTTCCGCAGACCATTCGGAACACTGGGTTTTCCCTCTTCATTGATATGAGGTTAAATTTGTCATCGTATATACAATTGTATCGTGTTCTCCTAGAGAGGCCGAAGGAAATATGGAGAACAGGAATGGAGAATCTGGGATTCGGATCAAAAACTAAGCTCAGCGTTAATATCTATTTGGGCTATGTCCCACTCGGGGTTCAGGCCATCTTGAGATGGCCGCTCCCCACACCGCCACCCCATGCAGATGAGGCCTTCTTAGACGTAGAGGATTAAAGCCACAGAAATAGGATTCCGATCAATACAGCCCACCCTTTGGGATGAGTGGGGAAGTTGGCTCATTCTTCCTTAACTAACTGAGGAAGCGGTAAAGATAGGGATGGATACAAATCATAAACACAATCATTCTCTGATCCTTCCATTGATCACCATATGTACATATCCATTCCTTTTAGGTATGTCTTTCAAAGTTCCTTGCATGCTCCCAGGCTCACAGAGAAAAGACAGATATCATAAAGACTATCAGGGATTATAGCCTTCATCCATCTGACTCTCTCATTTTGCTTCCCGCTCTTCGGTTTGCCTTCTGGCAAATATATTAGCCTCAAGCCTAAGCGTATCTGAGAACTTATCCGAGCCATAAAACAATAACCTGAGTATCCAATAGGCCTTGTAAGACATTTTCAGGTACAGCTAGGTACAGGGCTAGGAGGAGAGAAGGAGGGCTGATGATTGGTGTGCCAGGGGCCGAGTGTAGGAGGCTGCGCTGGAGACCGGAATTGTGTGCGTAGGAAATGAATGAGAGGGTTCGGATGGGAAGTTTCCGTAATGGGAGTTATAGGCTGCGCACCGAGGGGGGGCTGTAGCCGTGGCAGCGCACCGAGGCCGGCAGTGTGTTGTTATACAGGGCGGAGTCGGTAAGGGGAGGAGAGAAGGCCGCGTAATTGGGAATTTGCACAGACTAGAGAGTAGAGTGTTTGATCTGAAATAGAGACTGCTTTCATCTATAAATGTGCTGGGGGTCCAGTGTTTATGATGAAGTGGCTTAATGGGAAGTTGGTAAGATGGGAGAGTAGACGTTGGAGGTCTGGACGGGATTGGGTGGGGATGTGGAGGGCAACGTTGTGCTATTGAAACGACTCCGGGTACAGGCGCCTCCGGTCAGAGGTTCGGGAGCGCCCATGACCGAGGTATAATATCTCCCGAACTCCCAGCTACAGAAGGAAGAGGGAAGTCGCACTACCGTATCCATGCTGTTGATGTGGCACAGTCTTCACCGTATCATAGCTGCGAATAAAACCGGGTGGGCGACAAACAGAGAGCAATTTTCATCTTAGTAAACGTTTGTAAGTTAACCCTAACCTTACGAATTGCATTTTTTATCCATCAACCATCTTTGTTCATCACGTGTCCAGCTTGGTCCCCACTGTAGGGAGGACTATGTAGGTGGGATGGCTGTGGCTGCCGCGGGGCTGTTGTTTGTGCTGTGGAAGACCTTGTGTTTCGCATTATGACAACTGTGGTTTTCTTTGAGTTACCTTTTTTTTTGAATTGATTTTCATGGCAGTCAGCCACAGTTCTAGGAGTATGAAAATCTCAAAAGTGACAATTTGCAGTTCTTGCGGTTGCTTCCCACAGCTCAGGCTTTGTGATTGCCAATATTTGCAAAGCCCAGGACAAACAGACTCGCTCTTATGTTTCCTCACCAAAGCTGACGAGTTTTTTTTGTCACCTGTCCGCTCACGCAGCAACTCCGAAAATTGGCATACCAGAGTAAAACATAATGTTTGGATAATGATGTTATATGGTTTTGCAGGTAGATACTGAAGACTGTTTTAAAGGGTACTGAAACACAGCTTTTCGGCTGATAAAGGCTGACTACTGGAGATTCACAAACAACACCCAATCGAATTAACTTGCTCTCTCTCTTTACTAAGTTGTCTCAAAGTCCAAGCTGAAGATGAAAAAAAAGAAACCCAATGAAAGAAAAGATCACGTTGCAGCCACAATTTCCAATCCATCACTCATCACTTCTCAGGCTTCGTCCTCTGTTTCCCCAGAAAAAAACATAAAGCGAGAAACAACCCTCCTGTCACCACTAAAACCTTCTCCTGAGCCGGGTAAGCCCAACACATCCCAATCAAGTTAGCAACAAAACACCCGCAACCTGCCACAAAATCCCTCCCATAGAGTAATGTGCCGAGACTTGAGTTTTAAGTTAGCCTTGCATGCCCAATGGCGATTTGAATCTGGTCAGGCGCAACCTATTTATCACACCTGTAATACTCGAGTAGTGTAGACATTCCCAAAAGGGAGACTAGCCTGAGTATCCTACCTGGAAGGATACTGTCGAGGGTGATATTTGATCTGCGTATACTAGTTTTACTTTTGCTACATAGTTTTAATTATTAGATAATCTGCATGGTTGTTCATGAGGATGCTTAACTTAGCTAGATGATGGCGCTATACTCTATGGGAGGGATTTTGTGGCAGGCTGCGGATGTTTTGTTGCTAGCTTGATTGGGATGTATTGGGCTTACCCGACTTGGAAGGTGGTTTTAGTAGTGGGAAGAGGGTTGTTTCTCGCTGTTTTTTCCTTTTGGAAAAAGAGGACGGACAAGTGATGAATGACAGATTGGACATTGTGACTGCAAAGTTTGATGGGCTTCTTTTTTCAATTTCATCTTCGGCTCGGACTTTGATACAATTTAGTGAAGAGAGAGAGCCAGTTAATTCGATTGGGTGTTCTTTGTGAATCTCCAGTAGTGAGCCTTTATTAACCCAAAAGCTGTGTTTCAATACAAAACTAAAATGTGTTGGCAATCACCTTGCATAACTAATATAATCGGGTAGGTTATCGAGAACCTTGGTGGCTATTTTGATAAGTGGTTTTTGCAAGTCCATGTATTCGAGCTCCGGATTTGCTTTGAAGAATTGGGATGGTCGGTCGGTGGAGGGCTTGAATATAACTAGATCGATGTATCATTGTTGGATAGTTCCTTCTATACAGGTCAAGGACTGATTGGTGGGCCCTTGGGTACAAGTCAGGAGATGTTTAGCGCAACATTTATGTCTCACCCGACCGAATACTAGCAAAGTATGACAGGGCATAAGCTCGAGTATGGGGTTTTCGGCCACCCGTAGTTTCTGGCCAACATGACATGCACGATCGACCAATTACCAACACAGTCAAACCCCGCCATATCACAATCCCACCATGGATACCCGCGAGGAAATGATCACTATAGCCCTGAATACTTTTGAAAATGGCATGTCTGAAAGAAAGGCAGCAAAAGAATATGGTATTGCACGCACAACTCTGCAGAGCCATCGTGCAGGTGGATCTACAGCCCGTATAGGCCACCATCACCAACAATGTTTATAACTTGAGCAAGGATCAACTCTGTGCACCTGGATTCTTGATCAGGAGGCATGTGGCTATGCCGACTCTCATGTACGAATGAGAGAAATGGCGAGTTTTATGTTGTCAATCGGAGGAGACAGCCAGCCCCTGGGGAGGAAATGGGCTTCTGCATTCATGAAACGGAATCTCTCAATCGCAAGCTTTATTGAGAAAGCAATCGAGTCTACACGTATCCGAGGCACCCAGCCACAACATATAGAGGACTTCTATGAGCTTTTCGACACTCTTCGAGCATGGCACAATACCCAGCAATGCCATGTATGGAACATTGATGAGCATTGGTATGGCTGGGGGTGTGTAGCAATTCAGTAGTCCTTGGAGGAAGAGGGAAAACAAAAATGACTGTCCAGTCTCCTGAGAATAGACAATTGGTGTCTGTAGTGGAGGCCATTAGTGGCTCTGGTTGCTTTATTCGCCCTTTAGTCCTATTTAAGGGTAAAGATATCCAAAGGACCTGGTTTACGACAGAGAACATCACAGATTGGGTTATTTCGACCACCTCTACAGGGTGGACATCAAATTCTATTGGTCTACGCTGGTTGAACGAATTGATTCTGCCAGAATCATCACGGGTTAAGCCTGACGGCCGAATTGCACATAGGATCTCAATTTTAGATGGCCATGGAAGTCATGCTACGATAGAGTTTATGTGGATCTGCAAGGAACACAAGGTGGATATACTCTATCTTCTAGCACGTTCTAGTCATGTACTACACCCCTTGGATCTTGGGACGTTTTCACCTTTAAAATCTCGCTACAGCTGTGAGATAGCCAATCTTGCATGCCTTGATGATGCTGCTACGGTTAAGAAAAGACGATTTATCCCTGCCTACTATAAAGCCCGCGAAGAAACATTTACCCAGCGCACACTTCAGTCCAGTTGGTCTGCTGCAGGGATATTTCCTTGGAATCCAAGCAAAACACTGAACTCCTCTTAGCTTCACCAAATCCGCCCCTCTCTGCCGGCTGTGGAAGAGCAAACCCTACAAGACCCCGCAACGCACGCCATACTGAAGCACAAGAGAACTATTGATGAAGGCTATTTTCTCCAAACTCCCAAGTGCCCTAGGGATATCTACGAGTTGGCAAGGCACCTTGGGCCATTAACTCGTGATCAGAGAACGGTTCTGCATAAGGAAGGAAAAGCGCTAGGGGAAATGAATGGTTAGCAGGCAAAGCTACTGCCAGCCGACCGACGACTTCAAGACTCGAATCCATTGCATCCTTGTTTCGTCCTCGCTTAGTCCGTCACGAACGAATCGGGTGAAATCATCTCTGGCGAGGCCCCCAGATACCCCAGTTACCCGTCCCGCGAGGCGTGTTGCAATCTCTACCTGGATATAGGGCCTTCCGGTCACGACTGGTCCTTTCGTATCGCGAAGTCGAAGTAAGTATAAGTAACGGCTGTGTTTTCTCCTCTAGTCCAATCGCTTCAGCTGCCTACTACTAGAGAACTTTTGTAGCCTTTTAGTACAAGTTTACTTCTCTCTCCGAAAAGCACCCCCTCTTGCCTAATGAATATCTTGCTAACTCCCGGATTTCCATAGAAAAAGGGTACTGCCTCATCACCTTCACCTTCCACCTTCCCCGCCCAGTCCGCCCAATCTTCCGAAAATTTCCCGGTCCTTATGAGAGATTCCCCACCATCGTTCACTCTGCCATCTTGTATGCCCCGGAAGCCGGGATTCAGGGTTGATAACCATGTTAGGAGTTGAGAGAGATCACCGGAAATAGTATAGTTGTTCTGAATGTTGTATTTATTCTACGACAAAACAACATATTAGATAGGCAAAGAAAAACAATTAATCAAGTATGGTCGTTTTTGGTGTTCATGATAAGTTTTGCCACTTTTCCTATCGTTCAAGCGATAAAATTTCTTGGAGAACGAACAAACTGACAACGTTTCAGAAAATGATATTAATTTGTATTTTTTTATTCCCTTTATAGGGAAATAACATGGCTAGAAATGGCAAAGCCTGCCCACCTACCCATCCCTAACAGGAGGTATGTGATGATCTAACTGCCATAACATCTTCCAAGGTATAGGTGGTGCCCTCACCCTGTTCCATGTCCGAGCTCTTGCGATTAGCCTAAAAGTTGAACCCCCCCTTAAGCGCTATCCCCCCAAGATGAAGTACACCCAATTGTCCAGTTTAGAACCCATTTTTTCAAACTTATTATCGATTTTGAGGTCCGCGGTGTCAAACTTGTCTGTGACTTTAGCAAACCTATTGTCAATATTGAGGTCTGCTTGGTCAAAGTTGTCTAGAGTTCTTTATGGATCGGGGCGGAGCAGGTTTTCACTCCCCGGCCTCGCCCTTACCCAGGGCCAGGGCCAAGATTTTCTGGGCAATCCCCGCCGTGCCCCCGTCCAGGGTGGGCCCCCGCTCATTCCTAGGAGAGGGCCCTGTGTCTTCCCAGCTAATTTGTTCGGGGGCCCGTCTGGCGGATGACCATAGTGGGTGCAAACCCCCCGGTAGGCCACAAAAAGATGCCCTGCCCCGGGCCGTTGAGCGAGGTGGGGCGGGAAACGGGGCCGGGGGCCCGGGGTTCTCGGGACCCCAGAGGCCCCGTAACAAACACCCTACTTGACCATCACGATAGCAACCTTATTATCGATTTTGAGGTCCATGTCATCAAACTTCTTCTCCACTTCAGCAAACTTGGCCTCAACATGGACAAACTTTTCATCTACTTTGGCTTCTGCTTTGTCGAAAAGACAGTTGATCTTTGTATCTCTCTTTTCCAACCTCTGTTCGATCTTTCCTTGAGATCTCCCCAAGTGGCTCAGCTTGGCGTTCATAACAGCAATATTCTATGGTAAAATTAGTGTAATTTAGCTATTAGGAGGCTGTTATTGAACACACCTAGTCGAGTTCGTGGTAGCGACCTTCGAAGTGGCCAATACTGACATAAGGTCCATGAAGGGTAACCGGCTTACTCGCTCTGAAACCCGCCCAGCTGCCAGGGGATCTTTCCTGGCCTTGATGCCTCTGAGTGACTCAGTTAGTATCATTCTTGTATTGAGTTGGAAATGGTGGGACAGACTAGAAACGGAGTGTTGATCCCTCTACCGAGAAAAGCGACCGGTTGGCGGTAGCGGTAGACGGGGATGAGGAAAGATCCGTCTCGGTAAGAAACCCTAAACATGATGAACTAAAAGTTAGTCTTAAATTAAGCGAGTTAGTAGATGCTTTTCTACTCCTTTAGATGGATTGTATAGGATCGAGTCGACTCACCTTCTTCTCATTGACCTATGGTGGTGGGTGTGGTGTTGGATGATGATGGTCATGATTGGGAGGGCGGGAAACCCTATCTCTTATATGGACCGTTCGTCGTGCCCACAAATCGGTAGTGCATCGTACACACCATACCAGATCAGGGTACGACTTGTTCGCGTTCCGTGATGATAGGAACGCCATGACCGTAATTACAAGACTACTCGAGTCTATAGTGTTAGCGGGGCGATGGCCAATCTTGTTTCCAATATTGTCGCATCAGAAGTAGCTCCGGCGGAGGGAGGCATCCTTGAGCTTCTCAAGTCCACGTTGATCAATGGGGAACCAGTTCATCTGTCTCCGGAAGTCCTCCTCTCTATCATCTGTCTTACTAAATTCTTCCATTCACTAGGTCTTTAAATTACGTGGGAGAAATCGTTTGGCGAACTGGCTGAGGAAATTCCTTCAATTGGCACCGATGAGAACACCTAGCCTTCTCCCAAGACCTCCTCAAGGTTCACAACTCTTCTATCAAGAGGTGAAGCACCAGATTCCGAATTCTCGAACTAATAGGATCTTGGGAGTCTTCAGTATTAGCTAAATGCGAAGGTGGAGTTCCCGAGGAAACGGAGCCGTTCCTCGACAAGATACTTCCTCATCCCTTTGGAATGGTGATTTTCTAAAATTACGTTCAGCGGTTGGAATTTTGATGGATAATCGCTTCACCTACCTCGAGACAAGATACCCTAAACAACGCTGACAATACGCTGACAACCCCTTCGAAAGCATCCGGCGAGTATTAGAAAAATGTGGCGAGCAACAGTTGGATGACAAATTTTTCAATGCTTGATATGACAGTTGGTCCCATTTCCGTACTATACTCTGTGCCTATAGCTAACTGTAGTTTCTATTCACCTCTAGGTTTAATCGTTTTGTCAGAAAAGGTGATATTAAAGAGGAAGAGGGCACCGATCTAGCCTCCGGTAAGACCTATTGTGTCTCCTGTGAGCCATGCCAACGACCGCATGTACGATGACTAAGAGGGGGTCCGAGATCAGTAGTGACACTCACGAGACGGAGGTGCTACTTGAGAGCTTTAGAGGTACTTAGATGTCGAGATGCGCCTATCCACACAGGAAAAAAAAGACTGGCTGAAAAGTCCGGGTGTGGGGAAGCATTATAGTTGTTTTTTTCTTTCCTAGATTTTCCTTTTTTTTCCCTTCTTCCTTTCCACTCCTTCGCTCTCATGCTTCCTGCTTTTCGACAACAGAATCGCGATTTGGTACGCTTCTATTATTAGGGTATGTATTTTCCCCTTGCTATGGTACCTGAAATAAAGTTAGGCAGTCAGCTATCGGGTTTTATCAGCTCGGTTTGTGATCCTCGTTTACCTTATATATTTTTTCTCCATCTTATTATTAAACTTACTCTTTTTCTTTTATTAGATCATGGTATTTCCATTGCGGTAAACTTTGCCAAACTGGCGGGGGCTAGAAAGCGGCATTGTGGGCCAAGGGACATGGTTATAGGCAAGTATTCCCTTTTATTTCTATTGTATTACCACACTTTGGTCTTGGGTGTTGTCAAGCTCAACTAGTCCCAATAATTGAGACGGAAAGCTGTTTACCACAATCTCTTCATGAGTCAACCCCCATACGAGTGGGGGTCCATACAGCACACCCGCAAATAAAAGTGAGAGTTCATGATGGCGGAATACTTCGCCAAGTTGCTGGTAGGCTATTTCTTTGCGCCACTCTACCCGTACCTCACCCAAGCAGTAGCATGTATCAGGGATGGCCAAGGGGGATCCTTTTATATGGGGATAATAATAATACTATATACTTACTAAAGAAGGGATCCCTTGGCTAACTGGCGCACACATGGTATTTACTCATCCATCAACGCAAAAACAGAGGCAAATGGGGGACCCAGTGATCAAGCCGAGATCATTGCTCAATCCTAGTCACTGAGGAAGTAAAGCTTTGGGTTTGTGTCCTTGCACAACGAGTATCGTAGGTTGCCCTGCTAAGGGGTAGATAATCACAACGGCATTATGACCCCTCTCTAATTTGTTGTGATAACTTACGAATAAGGGAACAAATGGGGATATCCTGTTTCTGTAAATAAGGGATGATTGAATTAGTCAAAAATGGTGCGAGGAGAATGTAATGTTACGTGTTTGTGCTATGCTAGGAACGGCACCGCCGATAACTTTAGTTTGGTTCGGAAACACTATGAATCACAAGATGTCACTCTAAACTAATTCGTTTTCCACCTTTCCATGCCAACTCTTGCCCACGAGCGACAAGCAAAAATCCACTAAACAGTGGGTCCTCCGGTTCACTCACAATTCACAGTTCGGTAATTGAGATAACCACACCTCCAGCCATGCTGTTCCGCGCGATTCACATTCAAGAGACAAAGGGTTCCCTGATGTGACAGATTCACCCGACCTAGTTAACCCCTGCCCACCTTCTAATGATACACTATCGGGAAGTGGCGTTTCCATTTACTCTCTGTGGAGCTTTGCGAAAAGAAAAAAATAAAAAAGCTATACCCAATGCACTGTTCCGTTTGATACAATCTGGGAATTTTTCCCGCTAATGGGAACCCAACTAGATGACTGGATACACTGGTGGTGTATTAGTGCTTGTCTTATTCTTGTCCTCTCTTTACTGATTGATTATATATTGCTTGACTGGCTATTACATCATGTTATAAAAACTCTTTCAGGATTATGATACGTGTTATATGAGTTCGCAGCACCACAACTGAAATATTTACTTCACTAGAGTAATTATATTTTGGTCTTATTTGCTGACTTGGAATGAATGTATATAATAAATGATATCAGAACTATGCCTGATTCTCTTCATGAAGAATAGATTTTTCAGCTCACTGTCCAACTCCAGTTCCGAGAGTTTATCTCTTTCTTATAGTACCTTGGTGAAAAATGTTGTAACATAACATAATACCATAAGCATTCTCTTGTGAACTATCACTTGTTCTGATTTGCAGGATTTGACCTTTGAAACTATTGGCTACTGAATCTAAAATTGAGAAGAATTACATTGGAAGTGATAGTTGTATCTAGATAAATTCTATAATAATGTAGATTACACTCACCGGGCAAGTCTGACAGGGCAGAAGCAAACCACTTCTTATATGCTTATAATATGATGTGGCATCAGTATCTTTCTGATCCTCAGTGCATTTGGTTATGTGTAATTCAATGGTTGATATTTTGAAATGTATTATGAATTAGTAGTAAAAGAGAGTTGTAGGAAGAAGAAGGAAACTTGAAAGCATAATGGTTATTAGTGGTGGTTGGAAATAAAGTGTGAAGCAAGATAGGAAGGAGAGAATGGTTTTGGTAAGAGATGAGAGATAGAGAATAGACTAATACAGGAGAAAAGATTTTTTTTCACATTCTGCCTGGCATCTTAGCATTTTCACATCTATCACATATTGTGCATACAAATTCTGTGCACGGTACCTAATAGCATAGATGAATCATATCAGAGTGTCGTTTTTGGATTATATATGATAGTTCATTTTGTAAACCCTTCAGTACATCGATGATTTATATCCTTCTTCGCTATAAGTAAAATTGACAGTTTACTACCACAGGGAAGTGGAATAAATTAAGATGGAGAGATCAATATCAGAGTTGGTGAAGAGAGCAGAGTCAAGTACGCAGATATCTATTTTGGGGAAGGTAATTGGGAATGGCTGTATACGACCTATGAAGGATTAGGACTCAGGGGATAGACTTCAAAGGTTTCTGTTAGAGAAAAACTGCACATCGAAGAGGAAGGTTTAGCACTCTGAACCGTAGCCGAAGGGTTTGTATTGACCATGTGGACTATTGTAAAGAGAAACTCTGCCCAACAATCGAAATGGCCAAATATTACAAGATTTCCAGAACCTTCTCCTTAACTCTGAGCCCCCATATAGCATTCTGAGATTTTCTGAGTGGCTCTATAGTACAACTCCATTTCTTGACACGTGCATGCACTCTTGGTCTTCTACTCCAATCTTTGATCCTATTGGGGGAGAAATACCTCTGGATAACCACGGGGCTATACCTGAGTAGGTTCACCTTGCCTTGATTTTAATCTTCATAGCTAAATGGAACCCATGATCAGTTCCACAATCACCACCTGATTCTGTGGTAGACGCAGTTAGACGACACAGGCTATAAAAATAATGGGTTATAGTTAGTCATGGAGTAGTGGGGTACCGGGTACTGTTGTGGCTTTCAGTTTAGGGCAGGGAATAAATAAGAAAATGGATGAAAAACAAGGACAGAAATTGGCTCCAATTGGGAATGTGACATTGTCTCCCATGAGGTAACAAGGGTAAGCTGTTCCAATGGCTTTGGGGACGTATATATCGGTTGCCAAAGAGGTTTCATGGTGCACCAGAAGTTGTGATTGAGCTTAGTTGCGAGCTTTATGTAAAATGGTAGTTTTGGCTGAAGGGTAGTTGCAGTTACGGCAGGAGGGCGCACCGAAGCCTAATTTATTCATCAACTTGAAGGTTGTTGGACAGCATTGGCAGGTTCTCTGTGACTGTCCAATGCTTTTACTTCTCTCTATTTATCTATGCTTATCAAGGTCGTACTTATTTTGGCCCTCCTCTTAATCCTATATTCTCTGGTTTTACTCCCCCCCGGGAAATACATCTGCGGAGTTTGGACGGCTAAAGGATTTCGGTGGTGTGAGTGAGTACGCTGCATAGTATAATATTTTTAGATAGCTTAATCAATTAAAAAATGGACAGCATGGTAGAGAAGTGTTGCCATGCAACCTTGTCTCGATGGAGAGGTTAGTCACAGCAAATGATCGGACCTTATGGGCCCCTGAAATTCTATATTTGCACCAGGAGACCTTCTGCCGGATATCGACGGACGATGTTGCGGCCCTCCGTAGTTGGCAGTTGCACCTAGTATTTTATCAATTGTACTTGTATTCTCATCTTGTATTCGGAATATGGTTACTATAAAAATGCGGGAAGGTGTGTCAGAACTATGTGAAATATTGAAGATAGGTTGGGTTTATACGAAGAGGACAATGCAGCTAATGGTAGTGGAAATAATGATCATTATGACAATAGTAATACCAATTGTGACGATTAGATGAGAGAAGGAAGCCATTCATCCACTCTCAATGCTAAGAGCTTCCTTCCTCTCTCGCATCTTATACCAAGCTGGTCCTTGTGGGCCAATACTAAATTTCAACAAGCAACTATAGAATTCAGGGCTGTACCGTTAAGTGATAATTCTGAAGCCACACCTGCCTCTACCAGCCGACTCCAACTGCTCGAGTATGTGTTGATATTCGGAGGCTTTCTGATAAGTCGGGTTGTGCCATGTAGAACCGTGCTCATAGGTAAAGGCTAGGAGCCTCAGGAACCGATTTAAGAGTAGCTGGGGGAGAACGGGGAAGAGGCGAGGCCAGTGGAGAAGAGTGTGTGAATTAAAAAATAATATAAGAGAAGAAGCTTGACCTAGTACGAGAATAAATGATGTAAGTAATAGTAACTACTGCTAGCCACGTTTGGTCATAGTACTAGGACGTAAATCTTTAATAATACCTGATTCCGAATCCGCGATGAAATTACAAGTATACCGGTACCTCGTAATAAGGTTGCGGTCTAGCCCAAGTTGCGAAAATATTGTCGGTAAAGTAACTAATCGAATTTTTATGAAATGCAAGAAAGTGACAAGGCTTTTAGTTTTACGTAAGAATAAGTTACTATATCACGCCAAAATAAAACAACTAGCATTGCACTTTTCTATAAATAGCAATACAGGCTATGACGCAAACCTTTTTCCATCAATCCGAGCACCAAACTCATTTCGACAGCAAGGTTCACCCGGCACGCCCGGATATAGATTCCGCACGCTAGGTTCTTGGACTAGATTTCATTGAGCAGGAATAGCTCTCGGCTCGACAATCAGTATAGGTGTTGTGTTCTACAATGTTGAGCCCATAATTCAGTCATCGATGTGCAGGTGTCCACTTCACGGCAAATGATTGCGTAGAAGTTTCAGTATTTGTAGTCGTACCTCACATACTTCACTCTGCCTTCGCATAACATCTAATATCCCTACCATACTTGTCGCCATAGCATCCCTATACTCAGCCAATACCTTGGACATACCATGGACGACGCAGCATATAAGAACACAAACAGTGGAAGAACACCACTCTTGTGGGCTGCGGATGAAGGGTATGAGGAAGTAGTAAATTTGCTATTGGAAAGAGAGGACATCGATCCCAACACTGCAGACACCAAATATGGCCTAACAGCACTCGAGTGGGCGGCACAGCGCGGGGATGACAGAGTAGTAAAGTTGCTATTGGAACGTGGGAATATCAACCCCAACGCTGCAGGCATGAAGGGTTCCCGGACGCCGCTAGGGTGGGCTGCGGAGAGAGGGCACGAGGGAGTAGTAAATTTGTTATTGGAGCGGGAGGATGTGGATCCAAATGCAGCACATATCGAACATGGCCTAACACCACTCTTGTTGGCAGCGCAGCTTGGGCACGAGGGAGTGGTTAAGTTCCTATTGAAACGAGAAGATATTTGTCTCAACACTGTAGACACCACATATGGCTTAACATCACTCATGTGGGCTGCAGAGCGCGGACACGAGGGAGTCGTCAAGTTGCTGTTGAAATGTGAGGATATCAATCCTAACGCTCCCGACACCAAACATGGCAGAACACCACTCGTGTTCGCGGCACAGAACGGGCGTGAGGGAGTAGTAAAGTTACTATTGGATAGAAAGGATAGCGGTCTCAACACTCCAGACACCGCAGATGGCTTAACACCACTCATGTGGGCTGTAGAACGCGGGCATGAGGGAGTCGTAAAGTTGCTATTGACATGTGAAGATATCAACCCCAACGCTCCCGACACGAAAAATGGCAGAACACCACTCGTGCTCGCTGTGCAGCAAGGGCGTGAGGGAGTAGTAAAGTTGCTATTGGAACGGGAGGATATTAATCCAAATGCGACTGATATCGATAGTGGCCTTGCACCGCTTCACTGGGCTGCGAATCGTGGGTATGAGAGGATAGTGAAATTACTATTAGAACGAGAGAATGTCATCCCCAACTCCGTGGATACCAAATATAGCCTAACACCACTCGCGTGGGCCCCGAGGGACGGGCACGAGGGAGTAGTTAAGTTGCTACTTGAACGGAGAGATATCAATCCAAATACGGCAGATAACGAACACGGCCATACACTGCTTCACTGGGCTGCAAAGAACGGGCACGATGAGGTAGAAAATATGCTATTGAAGTGCGAGGATATCAACCCCAACGCTCCCGACACCAAACATGGCAGAACACCCCTCGGGTGGGCTGCCAAGAGAGGGCACGAGGGTGTTGTAAAGTTGCTTTTGGAGCGAGGGAATATCAATCCAAATACGGCGGATATCCCACATGGACTAACACCGCTCCACTGGGCTGCGAAGCGGGGGCATGAGGGAGTAGTAAAGTTGCTACTAGAACGGGGGGATATTAATCCAAATACGACGGATATCGAATATGGCCAAACACCGCTCCATTGGGCTGCGGACCGTGGGTATGAGGGGGTAGTGCAGTTGCTCTTAGAACACGAGAATGTCAGCCTGACCTCGGTCGACACCAAATATGGCCAAACCCCGCTTCACTGGGCTGCAAAGAACGGGCGCGAGGGAGTAGTTAAGTTGCTATTGGAACGAGAAGATATCGGTCTCAACACTGCAGACACCAAATATGGCTTAACACCACTCATGTGTGCGGCACAGTGCGGGTATCAGGGAGTCGTAAAGCTACTATTGGAACGAGAAGACATTAGCCCCAACACTGTTACCACGAAATATGGCAGAACACCACTCGGGTGGGCTGCGGAGAGAGGGCACGAGGGTGTTGTAAAGTTGCTATTAGCACGGGATGACATTAATCCAAATACGGAGGATATCGAGGACAGCCGAACACCGCTCCGCCGGGCCACCCAGCGCACGTATGAGAGAGTAGTGAAATTGCTATTAGAACATCTTAATGTCAGCCTCAACTCCGCCGACACCAAATATGGCCAAACGCCGCTCGTGCGAGCTGCGAAGAACGGGCACGAGGGAGTAGTTAAGTTGCTACTAGAACGGGAGGATATCAATCCAAATATTGCGGATATCTCACAGGGCCTAACACCGCTCCATTGGGCTGTGCGGCGCGGGTATGAAGGTGTAGCGAAGTTGCTATTAGAACGAGAAGATGTTAGCCCCAACACTGCAGACACCAAATATGGCTTAACGCCACTCTTGTGGGCTGCACGGAGCGGGTATTCGGGAGTCGTAAAATTACTATTAGAACGAGAGAATATCGGTCTCAATACTGCAGACACCACATATGGCTTTACACCCCTCTTATGGGCGACGGAGTGCGGGCACGAGGAAGTCGTAAAGTTGCTATTGACATGTGATGATATTAACCCCAACACTCCCGACACCAAATATGGCAGAACACCACTCGTTCTGGCTGTGCAGCAAGGCCGTGAGGGAGTAATAAAGTTGCTATTAGAACGGGCGGGTACGAATCCAAATACGGCGGATTTCGAATATGGCCTAACACCGCTCCACTGGGCTGCAGAGCGTGGGTATGACGGAGTAGTAAAGTTGTTATTGCAACGAGAGGACCTGATTCATATTATACCGAGCCCGGACGGCCAAACAGCCCTCCAGTTAGCTGCATTCCGGGAAGATTATAGGGTTATGCAGTTACTCTCCCAGTTTCAACTACACCTTCCCGTGCCGGCCGGTTCCAGGAGGGTGCCCGGGTGCCTTGTATCAGAGCCGTCGGACGTTCTTTACTGCTGCCTTCACCATTTCTCGTCACCCTACTCTATACCACCCAGGCCGCTTCCCCAATCTACTCTGAAATCACCAGTACAGCTTGTTATTCTTTCACTCATGATCTGTCTCACCTTCCTTTCCTTCATGGTTTACCTTGAGCAATAAATGTGACCCCATGGCACTGGTGTGAAGGGGAACTAGCGCAGCGAGCACTGTGATAAAACACAGCGGACAATGTCTACTCTCTTCTTTTACCTTTCTCGTCAGTTTTGGCTTTTTCTCTTCCATTTCTCACTTGTATTACACAACCGCCTTTACCTTCTTTATTTCTAAGAGACTCATGTTCTTCCCCTAAGCTCTATTTTTGAATCTTCTGTCATATTAGCGCATTGTGCTACGCTGACCCTTCGTTGATCTGCCCCCCACAAGGTATCGCATTCGAGATTGTAGCTCTCCAATCGATTCTTACCCGGCCCCTGTTTGCTTTAGGGTTTAATCCCAACCTGCCAAAGTCTAGGTTCTTGGAATTGCCTATAGTAGCTGTGATGTAGATCACAATACCTTGTTGCCAGGCAGATATGACTGGAAGGGCCCCGTGAGTTTCTGTGTCCGACACATCGTCCACGACGGGTGGTGGATTTAAGTCCATTACGGACTTTCTAAAGGGGATATAGTGGAATAGGTAGTGAGAACACTATTCGTTCGAACTTGGAAAGATAGTCGAAGTGAAAACCTAGTAGTTCCTCTAACACAATAACTTCTTATCTCTTACACGAAATTTTCTATCCACCGGTATTCTGCTGTCCTGCAAATATGGATGATAATATGTGAGGTCACGCATAGAACAAGACCTCCATGCCCGTTATAAATCCTAAACATACTACACACTGTTCCTCTGCCTTCTCAGGTGGCCGACATGACGCAGAGCCCCCTACCTTCAAACTATTAAATAGGGCAACTTATACATATATATCTCGTGATCAGTCCCCATCGAAGCAGCCCCAATAACAACAAATTTTCTAACCAGAATAGAAATGATGTAATGGCTACCCAGGGGTATAGTAACCATTGCAAGTGGCCACCCGCTAAATCGAGAATCTCTCCCGTTGCTCGTTCTCCCGACTCCCGAAATTAAAGTGGACCTTTTGGCATAGGGAAGGGGAAAGGGTTCATGAATAGAGAAGCCGGATACCTGCATACCTACTTGGGGTACGGTAAATATCCAGAAGGGGTAACCGCTAACTACCAACTGGCAAGTACAAAAACCGAATCTCAAGATACTAAAAAAATGACAAAGAAGTTCCCGGGAATAGCGAAGGTCAAAGTAGGCTGAGTAGAAAGGGTGCGTAGCCTTTATTCAGTTGTTTAGTCTGTTGTTGCCGCCCCGGTTATCGGTTGGCGCAAGTATTATACTCGAGGACTACCTACCTACTAACCTACCAAGAATCGGAGAAACCAACCGGAGTTGGACGGTGTGCGAAATTAAGGGGAATCATATTGTACGTAGATCACTATAGAAGTAATTTTTTATCAGCATCAACCACCGAAGCGCGTACTTTTCTAAACCGGTGCTCATAAATGTGACGTATAGATCTTGAAGAGGGGCTAGAAGGAAGGGGGGTGTTACTCTCCCTCGGGGGATCGATAAACTAGTACGGGTATATCACGGCAGTTTAGCATTATGGGAAGATGTTAACTTACAGAATCACCTCTTAAAGAATTCAGTTCTGGAGTGTGCAGGGAAGAGAAGAGGAATATCGTGAGGTGCGACACGTTATTACCCAGTGCTACTCCCTCGTTCTCTCTACATCTTGATTTCATCAATTCTCTATATATCTTATCCCCTCAACTCTTCTCTAATCTATCACTCCATTACTATTACTTTCCGCCCTTACATTTATATAACCATTGACCGGGAAAAAAAAACACGAAAAAAATGCTGAAAACCTGGTTGGTAACCGGGGCATCCTCTGGTATGAGGGGGGAAATCTCCCTAGCCACTCCCTTCCGCGGTGACCCCATCACAGCCACAAGTCGAGCCCCAAATACTCACCTCTCCGACCTCCTAACTCGCAAGGCCACCACCCTATAGCCAGTCTTAACACTCCCATACTCCGAAATCGCATCCGCCATAGCCGAAGTCCTCCACCAGCACGAAAACATGGATATAGTAGTAAGCGTAGCCGGCTACCTCCTCGAATGCTCGGTGGAAGAAACAAACGAGAAAGAAACGGCGAAGCCGATGAATAAATTAAGTTTTGGTGCGCCTTCCCGTCGTAATTGCATCCACCCCATGGACTAATACGCCATCGTACATAAAGGTCACGACCAAGCTCAATCGAAACTTCTGGTGCCATAAGCACCCTTTGATACCGATACACATGTCCCCAAAGCCACTCGAACAGTTGATTCCTCGTTATCTCATTGGAGAGAATGTCAGATTCCCAATTAATACCAATTACTATCATTTCCTCCTTCAGCATTCCTATTGTTTTCCCACCTTAAACCCGAAGCCACAAGAGCGCCTGCTGCCCCATAGCCATCTATAACCCATTATTTTTTAAGCCTTTATCTGCTGAACGGTGTCTATTTTTGATTACCACGATGCTCGTTGTACTTATCCAGGTTTCGATTCCGCCATCAGGATCCAAATTAAAGAAAGGTAAATCTTACTCTGGTATAGTGATGGGCACGATCATGCTCGAGCATAAAGTTTTGGCGTGCTCGAGCAAGATTTATGCTCGAGCATGGACCAAATTCTCTGCTGGAGCATGATCGTGCCCATCACTGCTCTGGTACAGCCCAGAGGGAGTTGAAAACTTATTCACCCTCCGATGCTACCGCAGCCTAATACCTTTGATTTTCCCGCCTTTCTTTATCCTGGTGAGCCTCCAGGCTTCTGCCGACCCGTAAAACCCCGCAGGAAGAAAACCGAGAGATCGGAGGAGGCCAACAAGCGCTCTCCTTGCTTGACACATCACCGAATATCTTGCATGCCGGATCTAGGGTTTCTCAAGGAGAAGAAAGAGAAAGATTTGTCGCATGCGGGAAAGAGTAGCCCCCGATCTGAGATTCTAGACTCTAAACCATCAACGCCGGCCCTGCCGCCGCACTAGCCACTTCCTATCACTCGTTTAACCATTCGATTGGGCCAGCCTCCTCAGCTTCAACTAACCCTCCAATCACCCCATACGCTCCCTCTACCTCAGCCGCCGAACCATGATGCGCGAATATCAACCGCAACACCACAGCTATACCAAAGTTCGACGCACGAGCCCCAAATCCCACCGTCCACCGTGGGTGGAGGAGTAGGTGATTCGAGGGAGTTCAACCAGTACTCAGAGGAGCAGGATGAGTGCGGGACTGGCGGCGGGTTCGATTACTATTAGGATCTTTTTGAGGAGTGTCTAATGTTATTTGCTAATGCTTGCTTTTACCCTTCTCTTTTTTTCCCCCTCTTTTAAGCTTACCCTCATGCCTCCGCTAAACTCTCGCCACCCAGTGACCTCTTAGGTTACCTTACTTCAGCTTTTTGCTGTTTTTTTCCCCTCTTTTTTCCATCCAAGTTATCCTGGCTACGCAATAGCTCCCTTACCCCTAATACTCCATCAGTCTACCAGTGGTCTAGTTGGGTTCCTGGTAGTGGGAAAAATTCAAGGGTTGTGTCAAAAGGAACAGTGCATTGGGTATAGCTAGTGATGGGCACAATTATGCTCGAGCATAAAGTTTTGGTGTGCTCGAGCACGATTTATGCTCAAGCATGGGCCAAATTCTCTGCTCGAGCATGATCGTGCCCATCACTACTCCGGATATATTGGGAAATGTTGGTACCTGGAAATGACGGTGTGGAAAAGAGTAAAAGGTAAGAGAAGGGTGGGAAAGCCCGAGAAAGGGGACAAAACATATATGGGGGCGAACACCATCGGGAAGTGGTAGTTCCATTTGCTCCTTGAGCCAACATTTCCCAATATATCCGGAGGGTGCATAGGGCAGTGAGGGGACAGGCACAGGAAACTCATGAGTGGGAAGTTGGGTTGGTTCAGACCAGATTGCACTGCTCTACGTTTATCGCTATGATTTGCTATAAAAACTAAAAAAACAGGCGTGGCTAGCCCGGTGATGGAAGGAGAGAAGGAAAAACCATTCTGAATTCATTGATTGCACTCGTCTCTTTGTGAATATTTTAGTAGTGCCGTGACCAGTGGATGTATAGTTGGAAGGTGGGCGGGGGCTAACTAGGTCGGATGAATATGCCACAGCCGGGACTCTTTGTCCATTTATTGTCAGTCGCGCGGAACGGCACGGGTAGAGTGGAGGGTATCTCAATTGCGTGACTGGTCATGGTGAGTGAGTTGGGGGTTCACCAGTTACCGGAATTGTGCTTGTCGCATGTAGCAAGAATTGGTGTAGAAAGGGGAGAAAGGAATTAGTTTAGAGTGACATCTTGTGATTTGAAAGGTGTCCGAAGGAATCAACTAAAGCAATTGGCGGTGCCGTTGCTGGTACGGCACAAATACATCTGCCCTGTAACATTACATTTTACTCAGCGTTTTTCTATGTTCCAGTGTTTGGTGTCGGAAATCCCCTGAACACGCTCCTAGCCGATGCCTTTCGCGAGTGATGCTCTGTGGCTGCCTGCGTTGCCCTCTCTCGCACAACCCTATCCCAGGGATTCGTTTCTCTTCCACCCTTCCCCCTTCACCTTCTTTCCTCTCACATAGTCCTTGCTCCTTTCAAGTCCAA